>CM039511.1:8750889-8933178 GCA_022432975.1 Begonia masoniana | reverse complement strand
AACAAAAAAAAAAAAGGATCACTTCACCAAGTATAAATATCGCGACTCTATTTTTTTTTAAAAGGGGCGGAATTATTCCCTTAACCCCAGTAAATAGGTCACATCCTCAGACCCCTTAAAATGGAATTGGATCAACTCTCCCCAAGTATAAATATCCACTGTCTCATTAAGGGGCGGATTATTTCCCTTAACAGTAAATCTAATTCACATCCTCAGATCCCCCTTTAAAATTGGAAGTTGGATCAACTCTCCCAAAGTATAAATATCCACTATCTCATTAAGGGGCGGATTATTTCCCTTAACAGTAAAACTGATTCACATCCTCAGATCCCCCTTTAAAATTGGAAGTTGGATCAACTCTCCCAAAGTATAAATATCCACTGACTCATTAAGGGGTGGATTAATTCCCTTAACAGTAAATCTGATTCACATAGCTGTTCAATATGTTCAATCCTTACCATGCCAACATGCATTCAAATTCATTTTCGTATACTTTTAAAACATAATGCATAACATACAGAAATACTCAAACATGCATACACCTACTGTTTTGTGATGTAGGCCCTAAGGCACACACAATACTTCACTTACCTGGGCTCCTTAGCAATACCGTGTCTTCACTTGAATCCTTCCTCACCTAAACATTTCATAATTCAATGTTAAATGCATCCTGAATAACCTAAACTCAAAGCTGGTAAAATCCTAACTAAAGAAATCATTCATGGATACTAGTTCAAGCCTCTGAGTCTTATAGTCAAGCACCTAGTGTGCGTAGCTTAATCCTCACTGGCCCTGATGGCATTAGTGTACTAAAACTACCAGACTCATACTAATGTCAGATTCTTAATCCTAACATTAACAACACCCAGAATCCTATCACCAATGCCATAAATCAAAAAACTCAATAATATTGCCATCATTCTAACATTTGTCCGATTCTAAATCTCCAAGCACCAACCAATAATCATTCAGAAATCTAAGGAAGCTAGTTAGGAATCCTGTTCTTCGTGCATTCTCCGATTCAACACTAAACCCGAACTCCACTCACTCACAGCATTATCAAAAATACACACATTGCGCTCTCTCTGCTATCTAGCCACTAAAATCTTCAAGTAAACGAAGAGAAAACTTACCTAGTTTGAGGAATGAAGATCGGAGAGGAAAATCGCCTGGAGCTCTGCTAAGCTTGAGCTGAAAACCGAGAAAGGAAAATGAGAGAACAGTGGCGGCTGAACCTAATTAAACCCTCCATTAAATACGTTATCCAAAATAATATCTCAAAATACCATCATGCCCTTGCTCACTCCTTTATTAACCTAATCACTATTTCTTTCAATTTCATCCATAAAACATTCACTATAATTTGACAAAGTAAATTTTGTTTAAATAGAACCGGGTGTTACAGTATGTGCCTATCGTGCACTCACTGATTCTACTGATTGTCAGTTCCCTTATATGCCCCACTTATACTTCTCTGCCACTGAAACATAATGTACTGTACTGTCACTGTATTCTGAAAACCGCATGCATAGCATATGCATCACTGCATTTAGCTCTGATATGTCTTACTGAGTTTTAGACTCATAGGTGAACTCTCTGATGTAGGTACTGAACCCGGAAATGAGGACTTTTTGCCTCAGTCTGATGAATAGTTGGCTGGTGGTTTGAGCTCTCGGGGGTGGTTGCCGCAGCCAGACACAAATTCTGTCCCGAGGTTTAAGTTTTTAAAGTATAGTCTATATCTGTAAAGTCTTCTAGAAATTCTGGTTTTGTTGTAAAAACTCCTCTTTTGGTAGATTCTGCAATTGCATGTTAGGTTCTGTACTGATTCTGAGGTTTTTCCTTTAAAACAAATGTGCAAGTTCTGATGTCTCAGTTTTAGAAACCACTGTATTTGACAGTTAAGTCCATATTCTAAAGTATTCTGGAATTGCTTGGAATATTTTTTGTTAGTCTATGCATGGATGATTTCTGGTTTTGGAACTATCCGTGCGGTTTGTTCCTTTAAATCTGTCAATTGTAAAGTATGCTCTACAATCTTGTTTAGAATCGGGTATTGAAGGTCCACAACTTTCATGCCTTCTGTTTATGCTGTATTAGGCAGTTGAAGTATGTTCTGAGGTATTCTGGAAATTGTCTGGGATATTTTCCTCTTTTAGGGCTTACATGGATTTTTCCCTGATTTTTGAGATAATCATGCAGTCTGTTTTCTTGGTTTTCTGATATGTTCAAAATCATGCAGTGAAGTGCTTTGTTTTCCTGAAGTGTGAAGTTTGCAAATTCTCTGTTTAAACGACTTCTGTTTTTAAGTGATCCTGTCAAAAGTTGCCAAATTCTACCATTTTTAAACTACATCTTCCGATCACATTCACTGCTGTTTTAAGTGTACATCCACAGATAGCCACTGTTCACATTTTGTCTTATTACATCCACTGGTGAACTCAATTCTGTTTGTAGTTCACATCCACCGGTTATCACTGTTCATCTTTTGTCGTATCTGCATCTACCGCCAAACAGTAATTCTGTTTTAGGTTTTCCTTCTGCCGATTTCGTTATTGCCTGTATCTTCCGGCTGACGTCATCCATCTTCCGGCTGACGTCATCATCTTCTGCCGATTCCGTTTATTGCCTGCATCTTCCGGTGACGTCATCCATCTTCCGGCTGATGTCATCACCTTCTGCCGATTACGTTTACTATCTGTATCTGCCGATGACGTCATCACATCTTCTGATGACATCATCACACATTCCAATTCCATCTGCTACCTACATCTTCTGATGACGTCATCCACATCATCCGGCGACGTCATCTGCCCCATCCGATCTCAGTTGTTGTCTGCTTCTTCCAGTTGACGTCATCTCCGCTTCTGTCTTTGCATTTAAACCTTCCGGCTGACATCATTCAAGTCTTCCGCCAGTCTTTCACCTAAGTCTTCCGACTCCATTTCCGGTTTTCTGCTGTTATTTATAACTGTTACCTAGATTCTTTTTACAGGTCTTCCTGCACCCTTCGAATTCCACCTTGCCTGATATTCTAAATGTCCAGAGTCTGTTTTCTTATAATTCCTGCCTTCTGATTTTAACTGTGTTCCATTTCATTTAAATCCCAGAGAGTTCCCTCTCTCTGTGTTTCCCTGTTATTGGTTCTGTCTTCTGACTTTTAATATGGTTACTGTCTTCCGATTTCATTCTACCTCTATATTTACAGTTCTTTCCTGCTTCCTTTTTAAATCGTTATTGGCTTCTTGTTTTACTTTCCGCTCCAGAGAACTCTCTCTCTGTGAAGTTTTAAGGTTTCGAAAACGTTTAGACTGTCCCTAATGCTCTACTCTCTGTTCAAAAAAAAAATAGTCACCGTTTTCCGATAACTGTCCCAGAGTGACGGCTCCGTTCCAAGACTCCGATCGGGGCCCGGTTTCGGGCTGTCACATATGGTCTCTTCCATCGGCACTGCCAGAGAGGTGGATGTCATCTGATCGATCTTCATCACTCAAGCGCCATCGACTTCCATGAAGCCCATCTTCATCAAATGTGAGGTGTTGAATACGTCGGTTGGCCTTTGAACTATTCTCGACTCGCCAACCGATATCTGAAGCCTAGCTCGATCGATGATCTTCATAATCGATGGCCTGTATGGGAGATTCGTCCTAGGTGCCCGCCCGACTTCAAGCATGGGACTTAAAATCAAGAAGCCAAGATCAAAAGTCTTCCCGTTGCACAACTTCTCCATAACATAGAGATCCATGCAGCTCACGAGATTTTGATGTCCATCTCGCGGCAGAAAGGTGTGGGCTAGCATGTTACGAAGAACCCGATCTCTAACATTCAGTTCTCTAGTTTGTGGCTCGATGAACACCTCGATGTTGGAATTAATATGAATTTCCCGTAGGAATTCTACTCCATTGGGCAATGTGATAAAAAGGCAGTCTCGGGAAGCCGAACAAGCAAACTTTTCTTTGGCAAATATCGCCACTGAATGCATTGACCTCGCCCAGAACGATGGTGTCAAACATATCTTTGATCCTTAGCGAGTCCCAACCTATAAAGTTAATAGTCATACCATGACTAACTGAGCGTTTGCGCAAATCTTATTCAAACTTCTCTTTACATTCTTGATTCCGAAATTCCATGGCGCTAGTCCAGCTAACCGATCTACTTAATTCTGCATCCATCGTCGTTGCAAAAAAAAAAATACAACACAATTAATAAAATATAAAGTTAAAATATTGAAAGTACTGATCAGGATAATTCCAAGAAAGATTACTATTGACAATCTCCTTAGTCAGAATTTCCTTTCAAAGTAAGTTTCCAATAAAGGCTGGAGGGTCACAAACGGTCCACTTAAATTCCAGTCTCCTAGACAGAACTTACTTACACAGTATAATAACACCACTTACATAGATGAGATCCAATTAACTACAGTATAATATATAAATAATTAAAAAAAAAAACAAGCTGCATACCTAGCCAGTGAACAGGGAGTAATATCGCCGGAGAGAGTAAAAATTTATCGATTACATGGAGCACATTATTAAATCATTAAAAATAATTAATTAAAATGTTCATATTATTTTAAAATTATTAAAGTAAATGATAAAATAAAAATAAAAATAAAAACTTCATACCTAGCCATTGAACGCGAAAAAATATCGCCGGAGCAGGGAACTAATTGAGAGATTTTGGTGTGAGTTGAAAAAGGGAAAAGGGTTTAAATAGGGAGGTAGAGGTCGGCCGGTTCAACCAGACTAGCCGGCCTCCCCCCGACGACCACTACTCAGTCCGGACTAAAATGTTTGATTTGCTTATTTTTGAAACTTTGAGGTTTTTTTCTATAAATAGTAAAATTTAAGATTTAAAAAAAAACCTTAACTTTATGGTTTAAATTAAAAAAACCCTTCTATTTATGGTTATTTGTGATTTTAAAATAGTTTTAAAATCATTTTGATAACGCATGTCACTTATGAATAATAATGAATTTCGCCATGCGTAGGAACCATCAAAACTAACAATTGGTGTCAGAGCCATTGGTTTATTAGTATAAAAATATTTTTGATGATACAATTTAATGTAAATTTTAATGTGTTAGAATTAGATTTTATGCATAATATATATTGTTAATGTATGTTTGCCTGACATGAAATAGTGATCGGAATTAAATCTATTGTTTGGGTTAAAATTTATTTAAATTACATATTTTTCATTACTATCAAATTTGTAATCTTACGAGGAAGATCTGAGACTACAAGGCCAATGATAAAGCATTCGTCATAGATTTGATTTATTGACGGAATCATAGGGTGGTGCACAAACGAATGCGAATTCACAAATTTGATTTGTGATTTTTTGATGAAATCATTTGGATTATGCAGTTTCAAAGAAGATGAAGATTTAGAATCTTAGTTTTAATTTAATTTAATTTTTTTATATTGTAATTTTAGAAATATCGAAAGGTCAACCCGGTCACTATTTCATTTATTTTTATGTTAATATAACTTGTTATATATTGCCATGCATTCACATATCATATAGATTTTGCATGTTTAGGTTTATTTTAAATTTCTCACATGCCATGCATATAAAATTATATTAAATAGCATGTTAATTTAATAAGGTTCTTATTAAATGGATTAGTTTTAATTTGATTAAAACTAATATTGATTCATTTTATTGAATGATGTGAGAATGAAAGATAAAGGAATTTTTAAGTTGTTAAAAATTTACCTTATTTTTACAAAAATCAAATTATTTGATTATTTGAAATTATTAATTTTATAATATATTTATAAGATTAATAATTTAATTAGATTAATTTATCGACATTTCATAATCACTAATTCAAAATAATGAGTGGGAGCGGGAAGTTAGGCGTAACATCTCTTGGTCTCCATTGTTTGCACAACACCGTGAGATCTAAATGGGGCTTCTAGGTGACTTTGATTTTCATCCTCTCTAAGGAGAATGTTCGCTTAGGTCAATACCAAGGTTGGTCTCCTAGGGATAGGATATGTGAAATATATTTTATGGTTATTCGACTCTAATGCGGGGACTATAAGTTAAATTTCATGAATCCAAAACAGTTGGTTATACTCATGAAATTATAATTAAAAGTGTTAGTTATATTTTGACCACAAATTTCGGTAAGTTAATAAATTTCAAAAATATGAGATATTTTGAGTAAATTTATTATGTTATAGAGGCTATAGTAGTATTTACATTTTTTTGTGATTAGCATGTTCATGCTCACTCATATACACCCAATTCTGCTCACTCATCTATGTGCTTCAGCAATTGTCCCCATGAGCTTGACTGACAAACCATGGCTCTTCCAACATCGTCAAAATAGTCAGTTGGCCTTATGGCATAGTTCGAGATAATGGGCTTGGGTTTATCGAACATGATGCTAATGCAGTCGTTCCTACCCAACCAATGCCTATGCCTCAGCTTCTGCAAAATACCTTATCTGGTAGGATCGCAGAACATGCATGTGACAGCCCGGAACCGAACCTGATCGGGGTCTGGGATCGAAGCCATCACTCCGGGACAGATAACAGAAAACGGAGACTATATTTTTTTGTACATTAAACTTTTAAAACATTGACAGAGGGAGAGTTCTCTGAAGTTGAAAGCAAAACAGATTTCAATAATGGATAGCAGAAGAAAACCAAAATGTAGGAAGGGTGACAGAAGGAAAGCAGGAAGACAGGGACATTAAAGAGAACTTAAACTGGGGAAGAAACATACTGTGGAGGGTTACTTACGGTATATAACAGAAACCATGGACAATTCGGAAATGGATAACAGAAGAGAAGAAGTAGCGAAAAAAATAAATAAACAGAATAAACAGGAAATAAAAACAGAAGAACGTAAGCATAAGGCTGACGGAGGACTTAGTTTAATAAGAGCATCGGCAGATTCAGACAAGAAAAAATAGAAGACGTCAGTCGGTAGATGCTGAGTAAAACTGGGTGGAAGGTAAAAGCTATCGGTGGATGCAGATACGACCAAATAGATGACGTCAACCAGAAGATACAGGCAATAAACGGAATCGGCAGGAAGTGATGACGTCAGCCGGAAGATACAGGCAATAAACGGAATCGGCAGGAGGTGATGACGTCAGCCGGAAGATGGGTGACGTCAGCCAGTAGAAGTGTCTTTTAAAACAGAAGGAATTGCACTACTTACTGGTGGATTGTCATGGAAGAAGCGTCTTCCTTGAGGGGCTGCAGAGCTGGATTACCAAGTGGGCTGCAGAGCTGGACTATCAAGAAGAAATGCAGTAAACTTTGACGAGCCCAAGCCCAGGTGGAGGTGGAGGTGAAGCAGATATAACGAGGGGAGGAGCGAGAGCTGGGGGTGTGGAATGAATTCAGTTGTTTTTCCTTTACTGTTTCTCTTTCTTTTCCGTTTTCATTTTCCTCTGTAGAACGATTTCGTGAGAATATGAGTTGGGAACCCTGGGTTCCACAACAGTGGTATCAGAGCAGTTACGATCAGAAAATGGCTGAAACGAGAGCAAAATCACTTGAAGAACTGTTAGCAGAATCAAAAGCACAGACGGCGGCGATTTTGTCCCTGCTTACGAAAATGGTTGAGTCTCAGGCGAGCACCAGATTAGAGCGGAGTAGATCCGATTCGGCGCTGAAAATCCAGAAAGTGTTGCGCGGATTTTTGGCGAGGAAGAGCGTGAAGAAGATCTTGGCGATGAAGCGCAGAGTTAATGAGATTGAGAAATGGCTTCTGGAAAAAGAGGTGGTGGAGTTGATTCAAAGCAACACAGAAGAAAAATTGAAGGTGAAGGAGACGCTGGAAAATCTGCTTTTCGATTCTGTAAGGGGTTTCGATTCCAGAGTTAGAGATTGCTGGACGATTTTTCTGAAGGTAATCAGCTTGCGAGAGAAGGTTGATGCTATTGTTTCCAGAGAGATGATTGTCGATATCATTTATTCGGTTCCGGCAGAAGAGAACGACATTTCTGTGGATATAGTTATGTTGGAAAATATCGACAATGACTGGGCAGATTTTGTAGATTCAGAACAGCAGCACGACGAAATTGCACAAGGAATGCGAAATCATCAGCTGGGTTTTGTGGAGAAAATCATCGAAACAGAGATCCCTGATGATGAAGATGAAGAGGAAGGAAAGATAGAAGACATTGATGTTTCCGCATATACTTCAATGTTAACTGTTTTAGCTTCGAACGGAAGGTATAGAGAAGCTGGAATGATTTTAAATAAAATGGAAGAAGAAGGTTGCAAACCTACTCTGATTACTTACGATGTGTTCCTGAATGTTTATGGTAAACTGGGTATGCCATGGAATAATATTCTTGTTCTTATCGATGGTATGAAGACTGCAGGGATTTTTCCTGATCTGTATACGTATAACACATTTATTAGTTGTTGTCGACGAGGATCTTTATACGAAAAAGCTGCTCAGATTTTTGAAGAGATGAAAGAGAATCCTGATGTTTTTACCGTCACCACTGTGCTGGATGGTGTTCCTGAAATTGATGTGCTGGGTTTTCTTCCTTATTTCCTTGATGGTTTGTTTGATATGCTAAGTGATAATAGCCATGAAATATGGCAACAAGCTGATTCTGCACCGACAGAATTTCTCCAAGAGATAACAAACTCCCCATCGGTAGATTGTGATCGAATGGCTGAAATATTGGTACAGAGGGCTAGTTGTGCAGATGAGTTTACTCGCTTGACGGCTATCACTTGGATTCACAAGCTTGTAAAGCTTGACGGGGACCAATTAGTACCATATTATGCAGATATTCTGGGAGTAATTTTACCTGGCATATCTGATAAAGATGAGAAAATTGGAGTGGTTGCTGGAGAAACCAATGAAGAGCTTAGAAATGTCAAGGCTAGTCCACCTGAAGGATTTGACATTGGGACCATACTTTCCATTGCAAGGAGGAAAATATCGAGTGAATATGAGGCCACTAGAATTGAAGCATTGCTATGGATATTGGCACTATTAAGTAGACATCGCGGTGAGGTCTTGACTTTTTCGCATGACCTATTTGACACGCTGCTTAAAGCACTATCAGATTCATCTAATGAGGTGGTGCTCCTTGCCCTTGAGGATCTTGCATGCATCTCAAAAGATGATCAACATTTCAGTCAGCTTGTTGTCTTCCTTGTTCGTAATTTCCATGTGGATAATTCTCTTTTGGAGGGGCATGGAGCATTACTAATTTGCAGACTCAATGTACTTTCAGAAGCGGAAAGAGTCTACAGAGTGTTCTCAAAAATATTAAAAGGAGAATCAGGTCTGGATTTTGCCTCTAGTATGGTTCAAGCATTGAATTTGATTTTATTGACTTCCTCTGAAGTTTTAATTCGTAAACTTCTGAACTATAAATCGACAAGGAAAAAGTTATGTTATAAGCCAACGCGATTTACTCGTTCGGGTGGAAAGCTCCCAAAAGGTGTTTTACTCGTTGGTCCTCCAGGCACAAGCAAGACAAAGTTGGCGAGGGCTATTGCTAAAGAAACTGTGGTTCCCTTTTTCTCATGCAGTGGCTGTGGGTTCGAAGAGATGGATGTTGGTATTGGAGCCAGGAGAGTTTGTGATTTATTTTCTGCTGCAAAGAAGCGGTCACCTAGCATTATCTTCATTGATGAAATTGTTCCATCAGATCTAGTTGCCCGCACTGTTTCTTTCAACCCTGGCGGCACTTACATGGTCCTGAAGAATTTCCTGAAACATAAGCTATTTCCCAACTATTTTTACACAACATCCCCCTGCCATGGAATTTGGTATGACGCTGTTTTGGTGGTGCCGTTGGTGGTATTCTTGATCTACTTGATGATACACGCGAGGAAGAATCTGAAGAAGCTCTACACTAGCCGTTCTTCTGTAATCATCTCTTATTATACTCTTCTTTGGGCTGCTTGCTTGCTCAATCTAGCTTGGTGCTCTCTTCAGACATGGCAATACTCACCTGGAAATAAGGTTGTCTGGAACTTTTTATCCCTGTTTACATTGGCTGGAATGCTTGGTTTAGAAATTAGCTTGGATGTCTTTCTACTCCAAGAAAATTTTGCTACAGGGCTGGAATCTTTAGCTCATCATTTCATTATATCAGGGATTTTTGTTGGAGTAGTTCTTGTCCTTAAGGCAATATATATTTTTGGAATCGGGATTCCATTGTTCATGGATGGCGAAAGTACGCACAGAGCAAAGTGGAGCTGGTGGCTCATTTATCAGCTATTGCTTACAACAGTTTATGGCTTCATACTGTTCTTTCATTTCTCGAAATGGAGAGAAAAGCTTTCACCCCGACCAGCATTCTACAGCTACGTCGTTGTGATATTTGTCGTCAACGTGCTGTCCTCGTTTCAGCATGTTGCTAGTGGATTTACAGGGAAGGATCAGATGCAGAAGGAAACGATGCAAATTTTGGAAGTTGAGATTGACTGTGATTCAGATTCTGACGTTGAAGAGGCCGAGTGTCAAAGAACATGTGATTTTGTTGCTGTCCAAATTGTTATCCTTGAGGACAAGGATTTGTTAAAGGGGGAGGATTTGTCATGGAAGAAGCGTCTTCCTTGAGGGGCTGCAGAGCTGGATTACCAAGTGGGCTGCAGAGCTGGACTATCAAGAAGAAATGCAGTAAACTTTGACGAGCCCAAGCCCAGGTGGAGGTGGAGGTGGAGGTGAAGCAGATATAACGAGGGGAGGAGCGAGAGCTGGGGGTGTGGAATGAATTCAGTTGTTTTTCCTTTACTGTTTCTCTTTCTTTTCCGTTTTCATTTTCCTCTGTAGAACGATTTCGTGAGAATATGAGTTGGGAACCCTGGGTTCCACAACATGGATTGTATAAGACAAAATAGATGACATCATCAGAAGATGTGATGATGTCATCGGCAGATACAGATAGTAAACGAAATCGGCAGAAGAAGATGACGTCAGCCGAAAGATGGATGACATCACCGGAAGATGCAGGCAATAAACGTAATCGGGAGATACAAAACCTAAAACAGAATTACTGTTTGGCGGTAGATGCAGATACGACAAAGGATGAACAGTGATAACCGGTGGATGTGAACTACAAACAGAATTGAGTTCACCAGTGGATGTACACTTAAACAGCAGTGAACGTGATCGGAAGATGTAGTTTAAAAAGGGGTAGAATTTGGCAACTTTTGACAGGATCACTTAAAAAAAACAGAAGTCGTTTAAACAGAGAATTTGCAAACTTCACATTTCAGGAAAACAAAATACTTCACAGCATGATTTTGAACATATCAGAAAATCAAGAAAACAGACTGCATGATTATCTCAAGAATCAGGGAAAAATCCATGCAAGCCCTAAAAGAGGAAAATTATCCCAGAAAATTTCCAGAATACCTCAGAACATAATTCAACTGTCTAATACAGCACAAACAGAAGGCATGAAAGTTGTGGACCTTCAATACCCGATTCTAAACAAGGTTGTAGAACATACTTTACAATTGATAGATTTAAAGGAACAAACCGCACGAATAGTTCCAAAACCAAAAATCATCCATGCACAGACTAACAGAAAATATTCCAAACACTTCCAGAATACTTGAGAATATAAACTTAACTGTCAAATACAGTGGTTTCTAAAACTGAGACATCAGAACTTGTACATTGTTTTAAAGGAAAAACCTCAGAATCAGTACAGAACCTAACATGCAACTGCAGAATTTACCAAAAGAGGAGTTTTTACAGAGTTTTACAACAAAACCAGAACTTCCAGGAGGCTTTACAGATATTGACTATACTTTAAAAACTTAAACCTCGGGTCAGAAACATGTCTGGCTGCAGCAACCACCCCTAAGAGCTCAAGCCACCAGCCATCTACTCATCAGATTGAGGCACAAAGTCCTCATGTTCGGGTTCAGTACCTATATCAGAGAGTTCACCTATGAGTCTAAAACTCAGTAAGACATATCAGAGCTACATGCAGTGATGCATATGCTATGCATGCGGTTTTCAGAATACAGTGAAAGAACATTTCATTATGTTTCAGTGGCAGAGGAGTATAAGTGGGGCTTATAGGGGAGCAGGCAGTGCACGACAGGCACAACAGATTTTCAGAAAAGATTCAGAACAGAAACAGTAAGGCAATCCCCGTCCCGCACTTAACCGGTACATTTCAGTCAGATTTTATCTTATTTAATTTCAACAGTGTACAGAAAACATTTGCATGTCTTTCAGAGAAAACGTGTATGCATGAACGGTGCTTAATCTTAAACAGGCAGACAGCAGAAATAAGACAACAGAAAGTAAATCAAAGCCAGACATTTCAGAACATAACTCTAACTTTTCTACCCAAAACAACCCGACAGAACGGAAAACCTAGTACCTCCGTGATGTAGGGCCTTAGGGGCCGAATCTATGCGTATGAACTTACCTGTTTTCCTCGATGCAGTTAGCTGGAAAGTCTCGGAATAGACAGATCTGTAACATGCACGTAGAGAGGTAAACATTGCTGCAAATGTTAACAATAACTTGGAAATTATGCAGCAGACTCATTTCAGATTTGTAGAAAACAACAAGTGTGTTTCCATACAAAAAAACCGAGAGTTTTCTCCAAAATAACTTAACCTAAAACTTCAACAAACACATACTTTTACTTGTCCAGACACGTTAGCATTAGTAGATGTTTACCTTAGCGGAGGAGCAGGAGAAGATCTGAGGAGATCGAAGTAAGTCTTCGATCGTTGCTTGTCGACAAGAAGAGAGAATGCCGAGAAGAGATTGGAGAGAGAGCAGAGCAGAGAAGTGAAGAGGGTTTCACGTAGGAAGAAGAACTTAGCTTCTTCATCAAGTCGCCAGATGTCACTCAACCATTGGCTATCTCCCACCAACCTTAATTTCTCCCCAATTTACCCTTCCATTGATTTTAAACTTAGTGTTTAGTTTAGTTACACATTAGTTTGGTTCAAACCTCACTAAATGCTCCAACATTTTACAATGAAGTTGTTATCGTATTTATGGTAATTTAAATCCATACAATAATTCAACAGATTATTACATGGCCAAAATGCTGGGTGTTCCAATGCATATCAAAATCGAGCCGATGCGCTCCTTCAATGGCGATATGAAGACCATGCAACTGCTCAAGGCACATCTTCTTCCGCTCCCATACCAACCCAATCCTACACAAATGATGACTTAGGACGAATGTTGGAAAATCTCACGGTGCAGCAATCACGCATGGAATGTGTAACACCCGGCATTTTGGCCATGTAATAATCTGTTGAATTATTGTATGGATTTAAATTGCCATAAATACGATAACAACTTCATTGTAAAATGTTGGAGCATTTAGTGAGGGGAGAACCAAACTAATGTGTAACTAAACTAAACTAAACACTAAGTTTAAAATGCATGGAAGGGTAAATTGGGGAGAAATTAAGGTTGGTGGGAGATAGCCAATGGTTGAGTGACATCTGGCGACTTGGTAAAGAAGCTAAGTTCTTCCTCCTACGTGAAACCTTCAGTTCACTTCTCTGCTTCTTCTCTTCTTTCTCTGTTTTCTCTCTTACAGGCGATTGAAACAAAGTTCCACACTTTGCTTCTCCTGCATTTTTCTGTTTTCTTCCGTGAAGGTAATTCTCGTCGATGGTTAACAAGTTTAACTATACTGTTTATTGGTCTTGAGAAGTTTAGGGTTAATAACTGTATAAGCATGTTTTAGGTTCACAAACTACTGAAACCGAGACGTTCAAGACTTCTGACACCGCAGCAGACAGGTAAGTTCATACGCATAGATTCGGCCCTTAAGGCCCTACATCACGGAGATACTAGGTTTTCTGTTATATCGGGTTGTTTTGGGTAGAAGAGTTAGAGTTATGTTCTGAAATGTCTGGCTTTGATTTACTTTATGCTGTCTTATTTCTGCTGTCTGCCTGTTTAAGTTCAAGCACCGTTCATGCATACACGTTTTCTCTGAAAGACATGCAAATATTTTCTGTACACTGTTTGAAACTAAATAAGATAAAAATCTGACTGAAATGAACGGGTTAAGTGCGGGACGGGGACTGACCCACTGTTACTGTACTGTTATATATATGTATACTGTATTACTGTATGTGCCTATCGTGCACTCACTGATTCTACTGATTGTCAGTTCCCCTATAAGCCCCACTTATACCTCTCTGCCACTGAAACATAATGTACTGTACTGTCACTGTATTTCTGAAAACCGCATGCATAGCATTTTGCATTACTGCATATCTATTATGTTCTTACTGAGTTTTAGACTCATAGGTGAACTCTCTGATGTAGGTACTGAACCCGAAAATGAGGACTTTGTGCCTCAGTCTGATGAATAGGTGGCTGGTGGTTTGAGCTCTCGGGGGTGGTTGCTGCAGCCAGACACAAATTCTGTCCTGAGGTTTAAATTTTTAAAGCATAGTCTATATCTGTAAAGTTTTCTAAAAATTCTGGCTTTGTTGTAAAAACTCTGTAAAAACTTCCGTTTTGGCAAAGTCTGCAAATATATGTTAGGTTCTGTACTGATTCTCAGGTTTTAAAACAGTGTACAGATTTTGATGTCTAAGTTTTTTTTAAAAAAACTACTGTATTTGACAGTTGAATTCATGTTCTGAATATTCTTGAATTGTTTGGGATATTATCTGTTAGCTTGTGCATGGATGACTTCTGGTTTTAGAGTTATCCATGCAGTTTGTTTTCTTGAAAATCCTGTCGTGTTCCTTTAAACATGTGTTAAAGTTATGTTTTTTTTTTAATCAATCTCTGAAGTTTGAAGTTTTTATGCCTTCTGTTGTGCTCGAGAACCACGTTTTGAATTGGTTTGAGAATCTGAGTCTTTCATGTTTTTTTTTTTTCTGATTTTCTGCTCTCTGTTGGTAAGTCTTTCTGTTAAGAGCTGTCAAACTTTGCCTTTAAAACTATGTCTTCCGATTACATCTACCGGTAGGAATTTTGCTTACATCTACCGTCTGACGTCATCTATTTTATCTTATTACATCCACCGGTTATCACTGTTCATCTTTTGTCGTATCTGCATCTACCGCCAAACAGTAATTCTGTTTTAGGTTTTGCTCCTGCCGATTCCGTTTATTGCCTGCATCTTCCGGTGACGTCATCCATCTTCTGGCTGACGTCATCACCTCTGCCGATTACGTTTTCTATCTGTATCTGCCGATGACGTCATCACATCTTCCGATGACGTCATCACACATTCCGATTCCATCTGCTGCCTACATCTTCCGGTGACGTCATCCATCTTCCGGCTGACGTCATCACCTTCTACCGATTACGTTTACTATCTGTATCTGTCGATGATGTCATCACATCTTCTGATGACGTCATCACACGTTCTGATTCTGTTAACTGTTTTTCTCGTTTGATTTCAAATCCAGAGAACTTTCTCTCCCTTTGTAAATGTTTTAAAAGTTTAATGTACAAAAAATATATATAGTCCTCGTTTTCTGTTATCTGTCCCGGAGTGATGGCTTCGATCCCGGACCCCGATCGGGTTCGGTTTCGGGCTTTCACAGTTGTGGTATCAGATAGACAAGGTTTTAAAACCGATTCTGTGAAATGTCTGACTGCGCAACCGCCACGTGAGATCGCTCCACCAACTATAAGTGTCTAATGTTCTGTAAAAAGTTTCTATTTATTAAATTTAGTTATTTCGTTTATAGGATTATTTTAGAAATGGTGAGAAGACATCAAGATGAAGCAAGTGACAGCGCCAGAACCATTGATAGTTTAACTGAGCTAGTAGAGGTACAATCCCAAATGGTGGAACGCATGATGGCCAGAGAAGATGACAGAAACAATAACCATGGAAATAACAATCGTGATAATGCGCCGCGAGACAACAGTGGAGACAGATTCCGTCGACTTCAACCGTCGGCGTTTGATGGGCTATCTATGGACCCAACTCATGCTGAGGAATGGATCCGGAAAATCGAGCGTATGTTTAACTGCGCTGAAGTGGAAGAGAATAAGAAGGTTGTATGTGCCACCTTTCATCTCACCAAAAGCGCTGGATTTTGGTGGGACACGGTGCAGTCCACTACCGTGGCACTGTGCTGGAAGGGATTTAAGAAAATCTTTTACGAGAAGTATTTCGATCACAGTGTGAGAAAGGAAAAGTTAGTTGAATTCTCTCGACTACGACAATACGGGTTGGTGGCTGAATATGTTCAGAAGTTCAAGTCATTGTCCCATTATGCACCTCACCTAGTGGCCACCGATGAGAATAAGGTACACCAGTTCATTCAAGGGCTGAAGATGGACTTATTATGCGCGATCGCAACCGGGGGTTTCGATGAGGCACCGTATACGAAGGTGGTGGCCAAGGCTTATCAGTTGGAAGCTTTACACATAAAGTCTCAGAGACAGAGGGATTCAACAAGAGGGATTATTCGAAGTATTCCTCAGCAGCAGCAACAACAACAGAAGGGTCAAAACCTGCAACCTCAACAGCAACAAAACAGGGGCATTAAGAGGCCCAATGAGACTCTCACTTACCAAGATAAGGGAAAGAGACCGATGGCAGCTCCTCAGCTCACCATATGTCCATGGTGCCAGAAGAGCCACCAGGGCGAGTGTAGGTTTATCACTGGCATTTGTTTTCGATGTGGTAAGGCAGGCCATCAAGTTCGGGATTGCCCAATGCCGACACCAGAGCAGGTCAAGCCGTGCCGAGAGTGTTTGCAATGATGGAGGACATTGATGATGCTGATCTGCATACAGCAATTACAGGTACAATTATAATATGTGATTTGCCTGCTTATACCTTGTGGGACACGGGGGCCACACATTCGTTTGTGGCAGGGGACTTCGTAGTTAGGCAGAAGGTTATTTGTACGTCGTCAGATCAGCCCTACAGTATTATGCTACCGTCCGGAGAGTTTATGCACTCCGAGCAGGTGGTACGGGGTGATATAGTGTCAGTAGGAGACCAGAAGTTGTACGCCAACCTTATCGTCATCGGTATGAAGGGGTACGATGTCATTCTGGGGATGGACTGGCTGTTTAGACACCATGCCACCATCAATTGTAGGTCCGGCCTTGTGTTGTTTAACGCCCGAATGAGGTAGAATTCTCTTACCAGGCAATACCGAAGAAACACCGTATGTCTGTTATATCTTCCCTGAAAGCTCAACGGCTGATGAAGTCAGGGTGCATCAGATTCCTTGCCCACGTAGTGGATGTCCAAAGGCAAAATGAGGTGGAACTTCAGAATATTCCGGTAGTACGGGACTTCTCAGAGGTTTTCTTAGATGACTTACCGGGATTGCCACCTGATCGTGAAATCGAGTTTGAGATTGACGTATATCCTGGTGCTGAACCCGTATCGAAGAATCCGTACCGTATGGCACCGATTGAGCTGAGGGAGTTGAAGGCTCAGCTAAAGGAATTGGTGGATAAGGGTTTTGTGCGCCCTAGTTTCTCTCCGTAGGGTGCTCCCGTTTTGTTCGTCAAGAAAAAGGATGGGTCCCTACGGATGTGTATTGACTACCGTGAGCTGAACAAGTTGACGATCAAGAATAAGTACCCGTTGCCGAGAATCGATGATTTATTTGACCAGCTACAAGGGGCTCGGGTATTCTCAAAGATTGACTTACGCTCCGGTTATTACCAGTTAAAGGTCAGAGCTAATGATGTTCCAAAAACCGCCTTCAGGACCCGGTACGGACATTACGAGTTTTTGGTGATGTCGTTCGGGTTAACTAATGCTCCCGCGGCATTTATGGACTTGATGAATAGGATATTCCAGGAGTTCCTGGATAAATTTGTGATCGTCTTTATCGACGACATTTTGGTTTATTCCAGGAGTAAGGCCGAGCACGAGGAGCACTTGGAAATTGTGTTGTCGACTCTAAAACAGCACCGGTTGTATGCCAAACTATCGAAGTGCGAATTCTGGTTGGACAAGATTAACTTCCTTGGCCACGTGGTGTCTGCTGAAGGAGTGTCTGTGGATCCAGCCAAAATTCTGACAGTGAAGGAATGGCCAAGACCGAGGAATGCCAGTGAGGTGCGGAGTTTTATCGGATTAGCTGGTTATTACAGAAAGTTCATCAAGGGATTTTCTGTGATAGCGAAGCCTATGACCAGCTTAACGAGGAGGGATATCAAATTCAAGTGGTCTGAAGCTTGCAAGATGAGTTTTCAGACACTTAAGCAAAAGTTGACCACTGCTCCTTTGTTAGTATTGCCAGTTGATGATGGAAAATTCACTGTATATTGCGACGCATCAAAGATTGGCTTGGGATGCGTATTGATGCAAGAAAGAAAAGTGGTGGCGTACGCATCCAGACAATTGAAGAACCACGAGCAGAACTACCCTACTCATGACCTTGAGTTAGCGGCAGTTGTATTTGTGCTGAAGGTATGGAGACACCACTTGTACGGACAGTCGTGTGAGGTCTTTTCTGATCACAAGAGCCTGAAGTACATCTTTACCCAGAAAGAGCTAAACATGAGACAAAGACGGTGGTTAGAATTCGTAAAAGATTACGATGTTGAGATTAAATACCATCCTGGTAAAGCTAATGTGGTAGCTGATGCGCTAAGCAGGATGATGTGCCCCAGAGGGCCGTCACTCGATCGCAAACCAAGGCCCAAACATTATCTAATCTATTTACTAACAAGCCCAATTCTTTTGCAGGACTTGAAGGTCTCTTCACGGATTTTGATTGGGAGCCGAGCACAAGGGACCTGGATCAACCCTTGCACTTGCTAACTTGGGAAACAACAACGGAGGCACTTGAAGACGGGATTTGTCTCCCATGGGATTAAAATTGTAACCGAACGCTTATCTTTTTTCTTGTTGTTTTGGCAAACTTTTAGCCTTGTATTTTGTTGGCAAACATTGGCCTTTCATGTAATATTTTATAGTTGCATGTATTTTTAGGCATTAGGATTAGATGTATTCTAGTTAGATGGTGGTTTGGAAGATGGATCAAATGAAGAGTGTGTTGTTACACTAGGCCAAAGCTTTGGCCCATTTTGAAACCCCTTTGAAGCCCATTTTGAAACCCACTTTTCCAGCCACCCTAGGTCTATAAAAGCATGGTTATTGGTGCTTGTAATGGTTGTTGATGCTATGAGAATAACCTAATTTCGGCTAAGTGCTTGGAGCTTGAAGACCGGTGAACGGTAAGGCTCGGTTCGGTCAAGAACCGAGGAGAGTTCTCTCCTTTACGCTTTCAAGCCCACGGTTGCTTGAATAGCTATTGTTCCACGCTTCTTCCCTCTCTTTTCAGAGTAGGATACACGAAGAAGGTAGTCATTAACCCGTTCCACTTGCTGCCATTCTTCTATGGAAGAGTGTTTGCCGGAAGCTTACAAAATATTGCTTACCGGACAGCAACTGGTGTTCTGCTCATAACTTTCTATTTACACATCTTCTGGACCTGAAATTTTGAGGACATACACTTAACTCATAATCGAAGAACCCCTTAAAATTTCGTTTAATTTGGTTAACGTTTGGTTGGTGAAATCGCAGTTGAAAGTTTTGGGATTTTCTGTTTTTCTGTTTCTTACTAATTTGTTTTTATTGTGGGTAGAAACACGACCCGTTGGAGGCGGAATCGTGTCACATGATGTCAAATACTATGCAACCAGCTACACCGACCGTGTCGATGCCTTTGAGGACTGAGATACAGAAGTTTGATATGGAGATAGTTTCTGGGCTGTCGGCCATACTAGCAAACTTGACGCTACGGCCCACCATCCTAGACCAAATTAAGGAAGCCCAGAGGACCAATTCAAAAGAAATGGCTGATATTGTGAGCAAGTTGCCTATGGCCTCTTCCGAATTCAGCTATTCGAGAGATGGTATTCTTAAGTTCAGAGATAGATGGTATGTTCCGAAAGATGAAGAGTTACGAAAGAACATCTTGTCGGAAGCCCACTCATCTTCTTTCTCTGTGCAACCTGGATGCACGAAGATGTATCAGAACTTGAAACTTCACTTCTGGTGGCCGAATATGAAGAATGAAGTGGCCAAATTTGTGGAGTCCTGCATGATATGTCAGCAAGTCAAAGCTGAACATCAACGACCAAGTGGAACACTTCAACCTCTTCCGATTCCCGAATGGAAGTGGGAAAGCATCTCAATGGACTTTGTTGTTGGCCTTCCAATGACAGCTAAAGGCCACAATAGCATATGGGTCATAGTGGGCAGATTGACGAAGTCGGCCCATTTTCTACCTGTGAAGACGACATTCTCTATGGACCAGTATGCAGAACTA
Organism: Begonia masoniana; assembly: GCA_022432975.1. NCBI lineage: Eukaryota > Viridiplantae > Streptophyta > Magnoliopsida > Cucurbitales > Begoniaceae > Begonia > Begonia masoniana. The sequence continues at coordinate 8,912,947 of CM039511.1, read as the reverse complement.
TACATTAGTGAGATTGTAAAGCTGCATGGGGTACCAGTGTCGATTGTATCTGACCGAGATCCTATATTCACATCGAGGTTCTGGAAAAGCTTGCAAAGCTCCCTGGGCACTAGGTTGGATTTCAACACGGCGTTTCATCCACAGACGGACGGGCAATCCGAGAGAACAATTCAAATACTAGAGGATATGTTAAGGTCGTGCGTGCTGGAATTTCATGCTCCTTGGAGTAGATACCTACCGCTTGTGGAGTTCGCTTACAACAATAGCTACCAGGCTACAATTGACATGGCTCCATATGAAGCTCTCTACGGCAGAAAGTGTAGGTCCCCGTTGTGTTGGGATGAAGTCGGAGAAACCAAGCTTATCGGCCCTAAGATATTACAGCAGATGTCTGAGGTGATAACTGCAATCAAACAACGAATAAAGATTGCTCAGAGTCGACAGAAAAGTTATGCGGACCATAGAAGAAGAGATTTAGAGTTTGCTCAGGGTGATGAAGTGTTTTTGAAGGTGTCACCTTTCAAAGGCGTAATGAAAATTGGCAAAAAAGGAAAGCTAAGCCCAAGGTTTGTTGGGCCTTTTCCCATCTTGAAGAGAATTGGGAACATGGCCTTCAGACTAGTGCTACCAGCGTCAATGGATGGTGTTCATGATGTTTTCCATGTGTCAATGCTGAGAAAGTGCGTACGGGATCCAACTCAGATCGTGAAACAGGTGGACTTCGATATCCTGCCGACGCTAACATATGAAGAGAGGCCCATACAGATCCTGGATACCTCAGTCAAAGTATTGCGAAACAAGGTGGTACCACTGGTAAAAGTGCTTTGGCGCAACCACAATGTGGAGGAGGCCACGTGGGAAAGACAAGCAGATGTTAGAGCACAGTATCCAGACCTATTCTCTTAGGCAAATTTTGGGGACAAAATTTCTGTTAAGGTGGGTGGAATGTAACACCCGGCATTTTGGCCATGTAATAATCTGTTGAATTATTGTATGGATTTAAATTGCCATAAATACGATAACAACTTCATTGTAAAATGTTGGAGCATTTAGTGAGGGGAGAACCAAACTAATGTGTAACTAAACTAAACACTAAGTTTAAAATGCATGGAAGGGTAAATTGGGGAGAAATTAAGGTTGGTGGGAGATAGCCAATGGTTGAGTGACATCTGGCGACTTGGTGAAGAAGCTAAGTTCTTCCTCCTACGTGAAACCTTCAGTTCACTTCTCTGCTTCTTCTCTTCTTTCTCTGTTTTCTCTTGCAGGCGATTGAAACAAAGTTCCACACTTTGCTTCTCCTGCATTTTTCTGTTTTCTTCCGTGAAAGTAATTCCCGTCGATGGTTAACAAGTTTAACTATACTGTTTATTGGTCTTGAGAAGTTTAGGAGCATGTTTTAGGTTCATAAACTATTAAAACCGAGACGTTCAAGACTTCTGACACCGCAGCAGACAGATAAGTGCATACGCATAGATTCGGCCCTTAAGGCCCTACATCACGGAGGTACTAGGTTTTCTGTTATGTCGGGTTGTTTTGGGTAGAAGAGTTAGAGTTATGTTCTGAAATGTCTGGCTTTGATTTACTTTATGCTGTCTTATTTCTGCTGTCTGCCTGTTTAAGTTCAAGCACCGTTCATGCATACACGTTTTCTCTGAAAGACATGCAAATGTTTTCTGTACACTGTTTGAAACTAAATAAGATAAAAATCTGACTGAAATGAACGGGTTAAGTGCGGGACGGAGACTGACCCACTGTTACTGTACTGTTATATATATGTATATTGTATTACTGTATGTGCCTATCGTGCACTCACTGATTCTACTGATTGTCAGTTCCCCTATAAGCCCCACTTATATCTCTCTGCCACTGAAACATAATGTACTGTACTGTCACTGTATTTCTGAAAACCGTATGCATAGCATTTTGCATCACTGCATATCTATTATGTTCTTACTGAGTTTTAGACTCATAGGTGAACTCTCTGATGTAGGTACTGAACCCGAAAATGAGGACTTTGTGCCTCAGTCTGATGAATAGGTGGCTGGTGGTTTGAGCTCTCGGGGGTGGTTGCTGCAGCCAGACACAAATTCTGTCCTGAGGTTTAAATTTTTAAAACATAGTCTATATCTGTAAAGTTTTCTAAAAATTCTGGCTTTGTTGTAAAAACTTCCGTTTTGGCAAAGTCTGCAAATATATGTTAGGTTCTGTACTGATTCTCAGGTTTTAAAACAGTGTACAGATTTTGATGTCTAAGTTTTTTTAAAAAAAACTACTGTATTTGACAGTTGAATTCATGTTCTGAATATTCTTGAATTATTTGGGATATTATCTGTTAGCTTGTGCATGGATGAATTCTGGTTTTAGAGTTATCCGTGCAGTTTGTTTTCTTGAAAATCCTGTCGTGTTCCTTTAAACATGTGTTAAAGTTATATATATATTTTTTAATTAGTCTATGAAGTTTGAAGTTTTTATGCCTTCTGTTGTGCTCGAGAACCACGTTTTGAATTGGTTTGAGAATCTGAGTCTTTCATGTTTTTTTTTTCTGATTTTCTGCTCTCTGTTGGTAAGTCTTCCTGTTAAGAGCTGTCAAACTTTGTCTTTAAAACTATGTCTTCCGATTACATCTACCGGTAGGAATTTTGCCTACATCTACCATCTGACGTCATCTATTTTGTCTTATTACATCCACCGGTTATCATTGTTCATCTTTTGTCGTATTTGCATCTACCGCCAAACAGTAATTCTGTTTTAGGTTTTCCTCCTGCCGATTCTGTTTATTGCCTGCATCTTTCGGTGACGTCATCCATCTTCCGGCTGACGTCATCACCTTCTGCCGATTACGTTTACTATCTGTATCTGCCGATGACGTCATCACATCTTCCGATGACGTCATCACACATTCCGATTCCATCTGCTGCCTACATCTTCCGGTGACGTCATCCATCTTCCGGCTGACGTCATCACCTTCTACCTATTACGTTTACTATCTGTATCTGCCGATGACGTCATCACATCTTCTGATGATGTCATCACACGTTCCGATTCTGTTAACTGTTTTTCTCGTTTGATTTCAAATCCAGAGAACTTTCTCTCCCTTTGTAAATGTTTTAAAAGTTTAATGTACAGAAAAAATATATAGTCCCCGTTTTCTGTTATCTGTCCCGGAGTGATGGCTTCGATCCCGGACCCCGATCGGGTTCGGTTTCAGGCTGTCACAGAATGCAGTTTGAGGGATCTCCATTGTCGCGAGCTGGAGCATGCAACATTCACAGCACAATATATGGAGGCTCAGCTTGCTTTATATCTTTGCTATATTGCTATATTTTGTGTGATTTTGCAATATGAAATCGTGGTTCAGGTGTCTATGACTAAAATTTTGAATAAATTTATATTTTAGCCCATAGAAAAAGTGAAAGATGACTTATAGTAGTTACAATTGACTTGAGCTTACAAAGTAAAACTCAAAATCTTGCGCATGTTTTCATTTGTGTTTGGCTTGATCTGTTGGTTTCATACACATGTAGTCTATATTTAGCGAGGCCCAAACACTGTAAGGGAGTGAACGAGCGAAACACTGTAAGGGAGTGTACCTCCAGACAAATCTAATGAGTGATAGTGAGATAATGATGTGCCATGGAACCCCTTTGAACAATACCAAACCGTGAGAAAATTCCCTAGCCTTTTTTAGACTAATATGTTTGTTCTTCTTATAGGTGGTACTCTTCACAAGGTATTTAAAGGAGGAACTAAGCCCCAAGGGAACGAAGAGCCTCCACCATACAAAGCTTGGAGCGTGCCTCGGAAATTTGAAACGAAGGAGTTTGTCCTTCTTTGACAAATTATGTAATCCGAGAGATGAATTTTTTTTAATTTCTTGCACAAGACACTTAGATTTATTTTCTTTGGAATGTTTAAGTAGGATTAAGGCTTCATTTAAAGGGTACAATTGGAAGCTTGATCATGGGAGAGAGAAGGTGCATGTACACCTTGTACCCAACCAATGGTGGCCAAGCATCTCACCGCATTCTAGAGGGTTCTTCATCTCTTTCATGCACAAACCCTAGCCCATCTTTTGGAACATATTTAAACATATTTTGCTCATTGTAATGGACTTTTTTTTGAATTAAATTTCGTGTTTTTGCTGATGCAAAACCCATGGCCCTAGGGCATCCTTAGTTCTACATTCTCAGCGAGCTTACCCAAGCAATGAAGGCTATCTTCATCACCATGTTATGACTACTTGGTAACCATAATTGTAACGCCCAGAGTTTTCTGAACCCAGTTCGTTACTCATAAACCCGAACATGACTAAGAAATTTTGACCAAATTTAAAACTTCACTCGAAAGTCAAATTTGAACGTTTGCTAAAAAAAAACATAAAAAGTTTATTTGATGGTCAAGGTTAAAACTTGCAGCGAAAAATCATCGTATAAAATTAATCTTTACTAATTAATTAAAAATATTCAAGGCAGTCGGTTGAAAGAGGAAGAGAAAACCGATCACGTCGTCCGGTCACTAAATGACAAAAGAAAGTCTTTTAATCACAAAACAAAACAGAGTACATCATCTGGTCACTAAACGACAAATTACTTCCCACGTCTTCTGATGGGTTTAAAACACGACATCCACCGATCACTAAGTGACAAAACTTATCATATCCATCTACCGATGACGTAAGCCGGATGATTCTCCATCCAGCTTCTGCCGATCGCTAACGACAAAAGACTCTTACTCACATCATCCGATAGAATAAACCTCATATATCGATCGCTAGACGACAAAATTTCCAACCTACGTCTACCAATCACAAAACGACAAATTACTACTTACATCATCCGATAGGTTTACTGAAGACATCTTCCGATGGCTTCTACAGAAGACATCATCCGATGGCTATTACTGAAGACATCTTCCGATGACGTCAGCCGGACGATTTACTCACCTAACATCTACCAGTAGACAACGTCTTCCGATAGACAACAGAACAACAACTCTACATCTGCAGATAGACATCATCTACCAATAGGTCAAAAATACTCATCGAAAACAGCATAGCAACAATTTCACTCTAACGAAGAAAACTCCGACTATCAAAAGAACTTAAGCATTTTACTAAGAACCATTCAAAACCACTTAAATCAGTGTATTACTCCGAAATTTGATAAAACCACTATTAAACCAACATATATGTTCTTATCCAGAAAATCTCAAGAAGTATTCGAAAACATTAAAACTACTACTGTCATAAAAACTCAACATACTTAAATTGAAACATTGTCAACTAAACCTTCACAACTACTGACATCAGTTAAACCGCCCCAATCAGCTGCCAGTTCGATGCATGAATGCACCCCTCCAACCTGCCTAGCTCTCAATAAACTCAGAGAACACACCTGCTGTCACTTCTTCACCTACATCACAAAACTCATCTATTAGCCTAATGTTAAGTAAGTAAAGCAATAATGAAATGAAATGCTGAAACATAAATTCCTAAATATGCAGTTTCTACTTTCTCATCTCAGTTGCATAAGCATTCGTTTCTGATCTGATCCCCCTGTGAAATTGGGAGTTAGATCACTTCTCCCAAAGTCATACATCCTCTCTCTCGATTAAGGGGCGGATTAGTTCCCTTAACAAACTGTTCAGATCCCCCTGTGAAATTGGGAGTTGGATCACTTCCCCCAAAGTATAAATCCCTTCATAAGTTAAGGGGTGGATTAGTTCCCTTAATAGCTTATCTGTTACAGTCTGTTCATTCCTTACCGTGCCATTTCATGCAAATTCATTTTCGTGTACTTTCAAAATATGATGCATGACATACAAACACATTCAAGCAAACATAATCCTACTGTTTTGTGATGTAGGCACGAAGGCACAAGCATACTTTACTTACCTGGCTCTCCTGGAAATTGCTCGGCTGTAAGCTACTTTAGAAGCTCGCTCACCTAAGTTAATAACAGAACATCAATCAAACATTCACTAAACTTTATCAAAAAATTAACCAGAAGAACAAGGAAACCAGTTTGGAACTCTACTGCTTGCACATTCCCATTTATCCCCAAAAACCTGAACCTACTCTCATCTACAGCATCCTTGAAATCCTCACATTGTACTCCCTCAGTTATCTAACTGCTAAAACGCAAGAGAATGAAGAAAAACGTACCTAAGTTGAAAGAGAATCGAGCAAGAAAGAAATCGCCCAGAGGTTTCTGCTGGAGAGCTGAAGGCCGAGAGAGAAAATAGGAAATAGTGGCGGCTACAGTGCATTAAACTCAACCCTCCTTCCTTAAATACGTTATCCACATTTGAAATTTTCAATTACTCTTATGCCCTTGCCTAGTCATCCATTAACCCTACTTTTATTATTATCATATAAAGTGTGTCATTGATTTAAAAAGATTAGAGAAGTGGTTTGATAGGACCGGGTGTTACAATCATCCACCCTTTTTTTCCTCAGTGTTACTAGAGATTGGAAGCTAAAGAAAATGTGGGAAAATCGTGCCATTTGGTGAAGCCAATCTGCATTTGTGGAGTAAACTATCATCAAAGGTACAAAACACTTTCTTCTCGAAGCAGCATTGGTTATCTGTCCACTATTCTTTCTTCCCAGTAATTTTTGGCTCTGAAATTTTCAGAGTCCACTCTTCACACCCCCAGGTACATCGTGTTAAAATTTCACCCAATTTGGTTCATCAAATCAGGAGTTATAGATTTTACAAGTGGGATGTTATTCTGCCCAGAAAAACTACTTACCGAGGAGCAGATTTTTCTATTTTGTTTGTTACATAACTTTTTGGTCTGATCGTTTTTGGAGCTGAAATTTTGAGGATATTTCATGCATATTGTTGGTTATTTTTTGTTAAAATTTCAGATTAATTGGACTTGGTTTGGAGAAGATATTCTGTGCTTGTTGGAGTCTCCTTCGGTCAAGGACTCTTGGTGTAAATCCGAGGAGCACTTGTGTGTTTTTGTGTTGCTGCTCTTAGGTGTTGATAAACCCAGCCTTGGGGCATATCAGATAATAAAATCTTTCTTAGTTTTTCCCAACATCCACGAATATGAATTGAGATTTTTCATAAACAAGATAATGATTTAGGCTATCATTGGTTCGTTTGAACTTTCTTGACCTACCTTGTTGTGTCATTTAATGACACCCTTTAGTCATGCTTTTGAGCCTAATATTTACCGATCAATTTTCACCTATTTCAGTCTAGCTTCATATATATTTTCCTACCCTATCTAATGAGTACTGGGTTTTATTGATATATTTAGGGGAGATTAGGAGAAGGTGGTGATGAGATTTAATAGAAACTCATTTGTCATGTGTTTCTTTTTACTATATTAAGTTTTTGATTTATTTATGTTAGTTATCTGTATAAAAAAAAACAGAGAGAGAAAAAGAAAAATGGAAGCAAGATTTAAAAGTGTAGCTTTAATTTTAGATTTTATGTTTGTTTATTTTTGCAATTTTATGACAAAGGAGTTAGTTTAGATAATGTTGAATGAGATAAGTTTTGAGGGGTGAGTGAATAAAAGAAAGTTTGAGTGAGTTCAATAAGGGAGTGAGTGATTAGAAGAAAATCTTGAGTGGGTGAAATAAGAAGGGATGAGTTGTGCTAAAAATAATCGCTTGAATCCAAATTATTCCTACCTTTTAGCCACGCCTCTAATTACAAGCTTATAAATAGACCTATCGATTTTTTTTTTTGTGATTTACTTATATTTGCTACTAGTGCATAGTGGTCAAGACGGTTGAACGATTAGAGTGAATGGAGTGATCCCAAGTGAGGTGTGAATGCATTCCTTTCCCGTAGCTACATTAGTTGAACCAACAGTTAAAGAAAAGAAAAATAGAGCCACACACACCCTCGAGGATTTCCGAGTAAGTAATTGTCAATGCGCTAGTAAGAGTTAATTTTCTACGAAGTGTTTATCTTGGTGGCTTTAGTATGAAATTTGTCAAGCTGAGACAATTACCATTAACTTTGATTGAGATTGCAATGCCATAGTTCATTGATTATTGTGAAATGGGGTTGGGATTGAAATATTTAGTGATAGCCGAACTTAATCTTGTTCGCTTGAGAACAAGCTTTCGTTCAAGTTTGGGGGTGTTTGAAAGAATTTGATATTTTTGGGGTAAGTGCGCAAATAAATTTATATCTAACAGGCTGGTTCAATAAAAAGAATTTAATGCATTATGAGAAAAATACGAGAAGAAAAGGAAAGGGAAAACAGAAGGACCGTTGATCGGTCGCCATATTTGGGCGATCGGTCACCAAAAATGGGACGATCGAATGGCTAATGAAGAGAGTAGTAATTCTGAGGCAAAAGCCGTGCTGATCAATCGCCATTTCCGAGGCAATTGATCGGCTAAAAATGCAAAATAAAAGGGAAGTTTTAAGAAGAAAATCAGAGGAGGTGCCAATCGATTGGCTACATTCGGGTGATTGATTGGCTGTAGGGAGCAGAATTAAAGCTGAATACAGTGGCTGTGTCAATCGATCGCAGGCTGGAAGCGAACGATCGGCTGACGACGTTCCAAGGGCAGACGCTGAGTTGATTGATCGGCCATCCACAGGCGATCGATCGGTTGTCGTTAAATGAAAAATAAATTAGATTTTAGGTTTTGATTGTTTCAATCTCAATCATTGATCGTGGACCCAGATACCTAATACCAAATCAGGTTATAAAACCAAGACTAGAGGCCGAAACAAAAGGGAGAGAGAACTGCTGAAAACAACGGAGATTGGAATGGAGCAAGAGCATCGGGAAATGAGAATTTGGATCGACAACCCTAGTTTTTTTTTTCTTCTCCTTTCTCTTCTCAATTATGAACATCTTTACTTATTTCATTTATTCTCGTTACTTTAGCATAAACTAAACTTCCTTTTTTATGGCTACAATGTAACTGAATTATGAATATTTAATATATTCTTTAACTCAGATTATTAATTTTCTGTTTCGATATTGTGTTGAGTAATTTATCTTATTTTTTAAACCTTGCAATTGTCTGATCAACAATAGCATATTTGTAGGATTTTTTTGAAACCGAGAAGTAATAAATAATCGTGTATTGGATAATTTATCATGAAAAGGATGTTAGACTAGAGATAGCTAATATGTTCATGTGGTATTTTAATTTATCATTTCCAATGTACTCAATTAATTCCCAAGTTTATAGACCGAGAGATACTAATCTATAAACTGAATAAGTTTGTCATTACTCGAAGGAGTCTGATAGATAAATTTGTAAAATCGCCATCAACACCCTTAAAGTTGTGGAGTGGTCACAAACTTAATTTGAGACACTTTCTGTAACACCTGTAAAATTTTTCCCTTAACGTATGTAGCTCTTAGACTAGATGTTTTATGGGAACTTAATGTTAATTTTAGTGCTTCCCTAAGTATTTGACTGGAGAGTGAATAAAGGAAGAGTGAATAAAGGAAAAGAAGATGGTTGAAAAGTCAATAGAATTATGAACCAATGGAAAGAAGTAAAGTGCTGTGGATTTATTGGAAGGATTGGAAGGGATTGAGAGGGAAAGAATCACGTTGGAATTAAGGGAGAAAAGGTGAGGTTAAATTTTTAAAATTAGAAAGGTGGGTGATAATTTTAAAAAGAGAAAAGTCAAAGTAGGTTAAAAAGGGAAAAAAGTCTTCTTCTTCTTCACCTTCCACGATTTCCCTACCCTCCATTGTTGAGCTTTCCTCCTTTCATTCCATCAAGGTTTTGCAAGATGTTGTGGTAAGTTTGAGTGGGTTTTATGTTGTATGCAACTAGGTGAAGAATTTTTGTGTTTATGTTGAGTTTTTATAGAGTTTGATTAGGGTTTGGAAAACCCTAAATGTGAATTCCAAAATTTTCATGCCTTGGCTAGTTTTCTTCCTAAATTTAGTGTTTTAAATGTTAGATGGATTAGTTTAGGTGGTTTATGGAGTTAGAGTAGAGTATAGATGGAAGTTGTGCAAAAACTGGATTTTTGTGTTAAGAAGGCCGATTCTGTTTTGGTGGTTTCCGATTGGCCAAGTTGTTTGGTTGTTGAATTTAAGTGTTTCAATGGATTGTAGACGTGTAGAGGTTTACGGAATGGGGTGGAACGTCTAAATCCGTTGAAAAACAAATAAGTTATGGCCGATTGAAGTTTGGACACTAAAATTGGTGGAAAAATCGAGTTTAAGTGTTATGTTCTAAATTTTGGTTAAATTGTGGTTAGTTTTGGGTTAGATAATTTCTTAGAATTCCTTAGAGGGTTGCAAAGTGATTTTCCCTATTTGTTAGGTTGACGAGCGAGTAATTTAGCTGGACGAAGTAAACGAATACATGCAAAAGAATCAGGTAAGTAGAGGATTGTGTGTTTTGTTGCCTTCGAGCCTACACCATGGAACGGTAAGGATGATTGTTTGATTGTTTGTTTTATTTTATTTTATTTTTGAGTAGTGTGTGACATGTATCATGGTTTCGAACTACGAAAAACGAGCTTTGAACACGGTTTTGAAATGTGAGGGTGAAATGTAACTAGATAAAATGAACTGCAAACTTTGTTTTAAATAGAAATGTCTTGTCGGGAATGAGTGCTGGAGTGTAGCACCCCGAGGGGACTCTATGAGAAATGTTTGGCTAAAATACTTAAGGCATCTTAAGTATGAACTCCTAGACAGTTATAGGGTTCTACGATCGTTGTGGGAGGGAGGGAAGATCATGTATGGCCGTCTTAGACAGTTATGGGATGTGTGCCATCCGGTTTTGCTTGGTTGGATCAAGGCATGGCCGTCTTAGACAGTTACGAGATGTGTGCCTATTTGATCCACACAACCCATGGAAAGATTTATGCAATGAAAATGAAGAGTTAGAAACTGCATATGTTAGGAGAATTGTCTGCATTGTGTTGTGTTTGCATTCATTATTTCCTACTTGCTAAGCATTAGGCTTAATTTTTGTGTTCTGTAGTGTAGGTGACGACGTATACTCAGGTGAGCTTGAGGAGGGAGCCCAAGACTAGGGAGTAGTCGGCAACGCACGGGGCACGTTGGTGCAGGCAATTATCGGGGCGTCTCGACCAGGGTTTTCAAGGAGTGTGTGTGTGGGATGGGTACATTTGGATTGTATATAGGTATTTTGTTGGAATTGTTTGAGTGTGAATGTTGGTGTTTATAAACTTGATGAATGTTATTTTGAATGCATATTTAAAGGTGGGCTTTCAGGTTTATGGTTTTCAAAACTTTAGCTGTTATGCTGCTCGTTTTTTTTTTAAATAAGCAAACAACGTCGGGTTTCACTTGTTTCTACGTTTTTGATGACGTTTTGGAGTCAGTTTTTTGAGAATTTTACGTGTCAAGAAGTCGGGGATGTCAGGAAAAGTTTGGGGTAAATTTTAGATGATTTGGTGGAGTGTGGTTTGAAGAAAATGAAGAAAAGAGGAAGAAGTGCGCTGGCGCCGGGCAGGGCGCGCTGTGCGCGATGCTGGGGCGCGCGCAGTGCCCAGTGCCGATTGATCGGCACACGCCTCTGTTCATTGATCGCGCACCTGAGAGGGTGCCGATTGATCAGCGCCTGGCGCGGATCGATCGGCCCTCGCGCGCGCGGCTCCCAAGGTGTGCCAATCTGATTTTTTTGAAAATTTTTCCTACTTCTAATATGTTTTGACCTGATCTTTTTCGACACATTATGCACGTATTTTACGCACGTTTTACAACCATTTTCGAGGGTTCGAAAAACTCAAAAATCGAGTAAAAATTTTATTGGATTTTATTTTAAACATAGTTTTAAACGTGGTATATGTGAGCAAAGAAGTGCACCGAGCCGGAGTGGGTTCAGGGGCGTTACACTTTCGCATATGAGGATGTCCTGAACATGTGCCAGTAGGTAAAACTGTGAAGTTGGAAACAAGAACTAAAGTTTGCATATTTGTTGGATAAACGTCAGGCACGAGAGGAGGTTTGTTTTATAGTTCTAAGGATAATAATGTATTTCTATCGACAAATGCCACATTCATAGAACATGACTATATAACAAATTACAAACCTCATAGTAAGATTGTCTTAATAGAGATTCTATCTAATCAAGTTAGACCTTTTACAACAATAATTGTTGATCCACAAGATACAGAAAACACCACTTTCTCAAATCAACTCATCATCACACATCGTCATAGCAGAAGGGTAGTACGACTACCATCCCAATATTGACACGATGGTGAAGCACAAGTTGTTACCACTGATGATGGGAATAATGATCTTTTGACATATAGATGTGCAATGGAAGACTTTGACAAAAAAGCATGGCTTGAAGCTAGGAAACTTGAAATGGAATCTATGTATTCCAACTCAGTCTGGGATCTTGTAGATTTACGTGAAGGGATAAAACTCATTGGTTGTAAATAGATCTACAAGAAGAAACTTGGAGTAAACGGGAATGTAGAGACATTCAAAACTAGACTGATGGCTAATGGTTATACTCAAAAGGAAGAGATTGACTATAAAGAAACATTCTCACCAGTAACAATGTTTAAGTTTATTAGTATTCTGTTTTCCATAGTTGCTCATTATGATTATTAGATTTGGCAGATGAACGTTAAGACGGCTTTTTTGAATGACCATCTTGAGACTATCTACATAGAGCAGTCAGAGAGTTTCATAGCACAAGATGCACAACAAAAGGTTTGTAAATTGCAAAGGTCTATTTATGGACTCAAGCAAGCATTTAAGTCATGGTATAGTAAATTTGATGATGCGATCAAATCTTATGGATTTTTTGCAATGTCTTGATGAGTCTTGTGTATACAAACTCTTTAAAGAGAAACAAGTGATTTTTCTTATTTTTTATGTCGATAACATTCTACTTATTGGGAATAATGTAGGATTATTATCAGGCATAAAAGCTTGGTTGGGTAAGCAATTCCAAATGAAAGATTTGGGAACAACAATCTACATTCTTAGGATTCGTTTATTTAAAGATCGCAAGAATAAGTTGTAAGCCTTATCTCGAGCATTGTATATTGACAAAAAGATTGTCAGATATTCAATGCATAACTCTAAGAAGGGTAATTTATCTTCTCGTCATGGAGTTAATCTTTCTAATAAGCAGTGTCCAGACACGCCTCAAAAGGAAGAGGATATATGACGCTATCCTTATGCATCAACAGTTAGTAGCATGATGTATGTTATGTAAAACCTGATATTTGCAGTAGGGATAGTTAGCCGTTTTAAGTCTAATCCAGGATTAGATCACTAGATAACAGTCAAGTACATTCTCAAGTATCTTAGGAGAACGAGAAATTATACGCTTGTATATTCTAGTAGGGATTTGACTCCTACAAGATATACCGATTCTGATTTTTAGACTGATAAAGTTGATCGAAAGTCGATATCTGGATCAGTATTTACTCTTGGTGGTGAAGTCATTGTTTGGAGAAGTACCAAACAAAGAGGAGTTTCTGACTCGACTATGGAAGTCGAGTACATAGTTGCTTCAGAAGCAGCTAAAGAAGCTGTATAGCTCCAGAAGTTCTCTACTGATCTAGAAGTTGTTCCACGTATGAATAAACCACTAACATTTTATTGTGATAATAGTGGAACAGTGGCAAATTCTAAAGAACCTAGAAGCCACAAAATGTCAAAACATATAGAGAGAAAATATCATCTAATAAGAGAGATCGTGCAACATAGAGACGTCGTCGTTTTAAAGATTCCAGCCACTGAGAATCTTGTTGATCCCTTCACCAAGATGTTGCCTGCAAAAATTTTTGATAAACATCTAGAAGGATATGAGAGACATGTCTCATTTGCTTTAGGGCAAGTGGGAGATTGTTGGGTATAATGTGTCCATCAAACAAATGTTATAAACATTTTTATTGTAATAAATAAATAAATTTTATGATTAATTTTTATCTTTGCAAATTCAAAGAAAAATCATTGATTATTTGTGCAATTTTAAATTTACATATATGTTGATATATGTGAGATTAAATTTAAAAATAAATAATCACATTAGTCCATGACTTATATTTGAAGTATATGATCTTCAAATTAATAAAGTCATAAATACAGTTCACTTCGTTGAGAACGTATATTCATATCCAGACTATATATGTAGTGACAGAAAGTTATTATATCTTATATAATGTTATTATATAGGATTAGACCAGATAAAATTATATAGTTCTAATAAATTCTGTTAAATTAAAAAAAATTAATTTTATCACAATAATAGTCATATATGTATGATCTTAAATTTATTGTATTTAGTAGACTCCTATTTTATTTCAAGTTATTCTTTGATTTAATCGGTATAGTTTTAAATATATTACATTACATAAGTCTTGTATTTTGAGAATAAATTAAATGAGTAGCTAAGAATACTAACATTGATACGATGAAATTTATAATACAAGATTCCATTGTTTGTTAGTTCAGAGATTGAATAATTAGTGCACAAATTCATAAATGTTATGAATTAATTATCATTAATAATTAATAGTAGTCGAGGGTAAAAATGTAATATGAAAGGTTAACGGATTTTATACTTAGCTCTATTACGAATCTTAATGGAGGATTCATACATATGTAATAATTATAACAATTGATATTACTTTGAATAAATATACTCTATAGTTCTAAGAGTACAACTCTAGGTATTTAGTGGAATTACTCTAGAGTTAATAATTGTGATAATTAATATAAACAGTTTATATTAATTAACAATTAATATTGGAGCTTAAAACTATAGGTTCATCGGTCTCTTTTATATCACTAAACAATTTTCATGTTACAAGAATAAATATATAAATAATTAATCATTTATAAACACTCACATGATTCAAAATATATAAATAATTTTTATATTTTGAATTCAAAATTCAATGTCTCATTAGATGAGATTATTTTAAGAGATTTAAAATAGATTTAAAGAATCTTATCAGTTGAGGTTTTATCTTTAAATATAAATAGAAGTTTGTTATTTAGCAAACTGTTAAATATGAATTTTGAAATTTGATTTAAAAATAAATATGATAAATCTGATAAGATGAGATTTGATGTTCAATTCAATTTAAAAGTAGATCGAGAAAATCTCATAAGATGAGATTATCTCAAAAAATTGTTTTCATAAATATAATCTAAAAAATATTTTTAGATTATATGATTAGTCAATAAATTGATTTATTAGATAAATCAGCTGCTAATTAAATCTAGGAGATTTGATTAAACAAAATTTATTTTTTAAAAATAAGTTTTTGTTGAAATAAATCTTAAAATTGTTTTAAAAATAGATTTATAAAAATCTCAAATGGGATTTAGCAAAAAAAAAAAACAAAAAAAAAATAGAAAGATAGAAATCTAATTCCTTTGAGAGAAAGTATCTGACATTTTCCGTATTCAATTTTAAGAAAACAATTTTCAAGATCGAAGAGAGACGTCTCATGTGTTGAGAACACATCTCTCCATAAATATAAGAGTGTTATTCTCATAAGTTGGACGCTCACATGTCAAGAAATTAAAGTGAAAAGATCTTCAGAGAAGACTCGACAATTTCAAAGTCTTCGTAAAGCACTTGATTCTAAGTTAAGTCTGTTAAGATCAGATGAGAGTATATAATTAAAAGCATCTCTCAAAAGGGTATTATCTTTTATTCTTATAAAATCTAAATCTAATATTTTTTTTAATGTAAATTGTTTACATTTTGAAAAATACATATTTCTCAAAAATATTTTCTTTTAAATTAACGATTCTATTTATGGTTATTTGTGATTTTAAAATACTTTTAAAATCAATATGGTAACGCATGTCACTATTATTATAAATAAAGAAGATCGCATGATAAAAACTTAATTTTTTTTACAACACGTTAACGACAAAAACTTAATTGCTAACGCCTCTAAATTCAAAACGTTACTTGCCTAGAAGATAAACGTAACATTACTCGCAAAAAATATATGGGTAAAGGCAGAGCAACTGGGCTTATCTAAGATCGACGGGCTCTTTCTGTAACACCCGGCATTTTGGCCATGTAATAATCTGTTGAATTATTGTATGGATTTAAATTGCCATAAATACGATAACAACTTCATTGTAAAATGTTGGAGCATTTAGTGAGGGGAGAACCAAACTAATGATAACTAGACTAAACACTAAGTTTAAAATGCATGGAAGGGTAAATTGGGGAGAAATTAAGGTTGGTGGGAGATAGCCAATGGTTGAGTGACATCTGGCGACTTGGTGAAGAAGCTAAGTTCTTCCTCCTACGTGAAACTTTCAGTTCACTTCTCTGCTTCTTCTCTTCTTTCTCTGTTTTCTCTCTTGCAGGCGATTGAAACAAAGTTCCACACTTTGCTTCTCCTGCATTTTTCTGTTTTCTTCCGTGAAGGTAATTCTCGTCGATGGTTAACAAGTTTAACTATACTGTTTATTAGTCTTGAGAAGTTTAGGGTTAATAACTGTATAAGCATGTTTTAGGTTCACAAACTACTTAAACCGAGACGTTCAAGACTTCTGACACCGCAGCAGACAGATAAGTTCATACGCATAGATTCGGCCCTTAAAGCCCTACATCACGGAGGTACTAGGTTTTCTGTTATGTCGGGTTGTTTTGGGTAGAAGAGTTAGAGTTATGTTCTGAAATGTCTGGCTTTGATTTACTTTATGCTGTCTTATTTCTGCTGTCTGCCTGTTTAAGTTCAAGCACCGTTCATGCATATACGTTTTCTCTGAAAGACATGCAAATGTTTTCTGTACACTGTTTGAAACTAAATAAGATAAAAATCTGACTAAAATGAACCGGTTAAGTGCGGGACAGGGACTGACCCACTGTTACTGTACTGTTATATATATGTATACTGTATTACTGTATGTGCCTATCGTGCACTCACTGATTCTACTAATTGTCAGTTCCCCTATAAGCCCCACTTATACCTCTCTGCCACTGAAACGTAATGTACTGTACTGTCACTGTATTTCTGAAAACCGCATGCATAGCATTTTGCATCACTGCATATCTATTATGTTCTTACTGAGTTTTAGACTCATAGGTGAACTCTCTGATGTAGGTACTGAACCCGAAAATGAGGACTTTGTGCCTCAGTCTAATGAATAGGTGGCTGGTGGTTTGAGCTCTCGGGGGTGGTTGCTGCAACCAGACACAAATTTTGTCCTGAGGTTTAAATTTTTAAAGCATAGTCTATATCTGTAAAGTTTTCTGAAAATTCTGGCTTTGTTGTAAAAACTTCCGTTTTGGGAAAGTCTGCAAATATATGTTAGGTTCTGTACAGATCCTCAGATTTTAAAACAGTGTACAGATTTTGATGTCTAAGTTTTTTTTTTTAAAACTACTGTATTTGACAGTTGAATTCATGTTCTGAATATTCTGGAATTGTTTGGAATATTATCTGTTAGCTTGTGCATGGATGCTTTCTGGTTTTAGAGTTATCCATGCAGTTTGTTTTCTTGAAAATCCTGTCGTGTTCCTTTAAACATGTGTTAAAGTTATGTTTTTTTTTTTAATCAGTCTATGAAGTTTGAAGTTTTTATGCCTTCTGTTGTGCTCGAGAACCACGTTTTGAATTGGTTTGAGAATCTGAGTCTTTTATGTTTTTTTTTTTTTTTTTCTGATTTTCTGCTCTCTGTTGGTAAGTCTTCCTGTCAAGAGCTGTCAAACTTTGTCTTTAAAACTATGTCTTCCGATTACATCTACCGGTAGGAATTTTGCTTACATCTACCGTCTGACGTCATCTATTTTGTCTTATTACATCCACCGATTATCACTGTTCATCTTTTGTCGTATCTGCATCTACTGCCAACAGTAATTCTGTTTTAGGTTTTGCTCCTGCCGATTCCGTTTATTGCCTGCATCTTCCGGTGACGTCATCCATCTTCCGGCTGACGTCATCACCTTCTGCCGATTACGTTTACTATCTGTATCTGCCGATGACGTCATCACATCTTTCGATGATGTCATCATACATTCCGATTTCATCTGCTGCCTACATCTTCTGGTGACGTCATCCATCTTCCGGCTGACGTCATCACCTTCTGCCGATTACGTTTACTATCTGTATCTGCCGATGACGTCATCACATCTTCCGATGACATCATCACATGTTCCGATTCTGTTAACTGTTTTTCCCGTTTGATTTCAAATCCAGAGAACTTTCTCTCCCTTTGTAAATGTTTCAAAAGTTTAATGTACAAAAAAAATATATAGTCCCCGTTTTCTGTTATCTATCCCGAAGTGATGGTTTCGATCCCGGACCCCGATCGGGTTCGATTTCGGGCTGTCACACTTTCTCTCGAATTTGGTTGGACGGTGCTTCTTTTCTGCTGGGCTTTTCTTCTGTCGACCTGATCCTTGTCTTAGCTTGGGTTTTGTTCCATGAGCTGGCATCTATCTATGTGGGCTGGAGTTGGGATAGGCTTATTTGACATGGACTAGGCACTTTACTTCCGTTTGGGGTTGGGCAATGCTTCATTCGAGCTAAGTCCATCTTTGTGATTGGGTTGGGCAATGATTAACTTTTTTACTTATGAGTTTGCTTTTCTTGCAAGAATTGATCCTATTGTTGACATCACATGAGAGCCTAATTCGGAGGATATGGATCATCCTGTGCACAACCTCACTTGGGACACAAAGATGGACTCCTCAATTGACCTAATGGGAATTTGTCTTCCTAGCCCCTAAAATTATGTAAATTTTTTGTTTAAAACTTGTGGCAAACTCTAGCCTTCTTGTATGAACTATTTATATTGCATCATGTATTAGATTGAATGGTTATGATTATATAGATGTATGATGGTAGATGATAGGTTGAAGATCGGCCAACAAAAGAGGAAGAAAATTATCACACATGTGGATTTACTACAACAAATTGGACCCAAATGAAGACTTGGCCCAAATGAGAGCCCAAATTTAAGGTATGAAATATGCAGGTACATTTGATAGTGGCAACAAGGATCAATGACTTGGCAAAAACTCAGCCCTTGATCGAGCAATGCGCGGCTGTAATATGGGGCGTCGAATTGGTGTGCGAGCAAGAGCATCACAGCCGTCGACCAGGAGCGCAACGACCTGCATCCGGACCATCAATCGGGCGTGCACGGATCAACACCTGCGCCGTTGGATGCATGCACACGGGCAGCAGCGTGGGCCATTGGATTAGCACGTACGGGGTGCATCCAGATCAAGCACTCGGCTGCATCTGGTTCGCTGATTGGTGCGCGCTCAGCAACAACACACCGTCGGATTGGCGCGCGCGGATAGCTCCTCCTTGGCCGCCAAATGCACTCTCATCCAATGGTCCAAATCAATGGGCTTTGAGCTCATCTTGGCCTTGGTTGGGAGGTTAATGGGCCGCTTTTTTGTCTATCTGGGCATGGTTTTTCTTAACCAATTGGGTAGGGTTAGTAATCTAAGATTGGGCTAACCTCTTCGTCTCCGGCTAGATATTTTAATGGGCAGGGCTTTTAAATATGTGCTTTTCTTGAAGATAATGGGTTGGCTGGGTTTCTCCATGGGCAGCATGATTTTATAAGAGCAGATTCTTCTTTTTCTTGTCTGGCTTCATTCAATGTATACTATATAAACAGAGAATATCATGTCATTGCTATCAAATAAATAACAGTATAATGCCATTATTATTTTAGAAATAATTAAAAATATTAAAAATATTCTGTCAAAACATTCATATTTTTGACTTGATTGTTTAGCATGAAAATTAATATGTTCAAATATCCTTGCATGATTTTTTTTTTTTTTTTTCCAACAAGAAAATAAGGACATTTTTGGGTAGCTTGGAAATTTGTCTTCCCTTAGACAAATTAATTGTAATCAATTTTGCCTTTGAAAATCTAGACATTTTTAAAAGGGCAAAAACAATTTTAGCCTTTTTTTTAATTAATGCTTGCATAATTTATTTTGGATTTGGAGTTGGAAAATGACCCAAAAACGTGGGCCTAAAATGACGCAATCGGAAGACTAAAATAAACATATGGTCGGTGCTTAATGAACACCTCAACAAACAACAAAAACAAGTCAATAGAGAAAGAGGAATACTGAAAACAGTAAAATGGAAAAATAAACAGCAAAATGAAACTTTGGAGGGAAATTACCAATTAAGACCACCAAGTATTAGTATTCTTCAATTCCAACCACAAACTAATTTTTTTAACAATGCAAACAATAAAGTATCAAATATTTGCCAAATATGACCACGCTGGACGGACGCTGTTTTCTAGCGTCCGTCCGGATACTGTTCACGTGAACAGTAACCGTTTACGTTTTTTTTTCGCTGTTTTATAAATTAATTTTTAAAAAATACTAAACGATATTGGATTTACTTAAAATTTTTATCACATATTCACCACGTTATGAGAAGATAATTCGAAACTTTTCGTGATTTTACAATATTTACATGATTTAATATAATTTTTTTACGTATGTTTTATAAAATAATTCACTAAAATTACAATAAATCGTACAAGTGTTAAAAAATCATGAAACTTTTCAGATTATCTTCTCATAACATGGTGAATATGTGATAAAAATTTTAAGTAAATACAATATTGTTTATTATTTTTTTTAAATTAATTTATAAAACAGCGAAAAAAAAAACGCAAACAATTACGGTTCACGTGAACAGTAATAGTTTATGTTTTTTTTTTCGCTGTTTTATAAATTAATTTTTAAAAAATACTAAACGATATTGGATTTACTTAAAATTTTTATCACATATTTACCACGTTATGAGAAGATAATCTGAAAAGTTTCGTGATTTTCTAACACTTGTACGATTTATTGTAATTTTAATGAATTATTTTATAAAACATACGTAAAAAAATTATAATAAATCATGTAAGTATTGTAAAATCACGAAAATTTTCGAATTATTTTATCAAAACGTGATGAATATGTGATAAAAATTTAAGTAAATCTAATATCGTTTAGTATTTTTGAAAAATTAATTTATAAAACAGCGAAAAAAAAACGTAAACGGTTACTGTTCACGTAAACAGTACCCGGACGGACGCTGTTTTTTAGCATCCGTCCGGCGTGGTCATATTTGGCATATATTTGAGACTTTATGGTTTACATTATTAAAAAAATTAGTTTGTGGTTGGAATTGAAGAATACTAATACTTGGTGGTCTTAATTGGTAATTTCCCAACTTTGGACGGACAATCCATGGCGTGCCGATTAAGCCACCATAGTGCTTTCAGTTTGGACTTCTTCTCAAGGATAGAACCCTATGCATTGGGAATGGGTTTGAACCACTTCCTTCTTAGTTCACACTCTAGAAAGAGTGGAGAGGAAGATGAGATTAAGAACTCCGAAGCACCCTTAAGCTTGTGAGCAATGAAAGCTCCAACTCCCTCGGCTATTGTAACCGAGACAACCTACCCTTGAGGTTTCAATTCACTGGTGTTTCTCTAAGGAAAACAACAGATATTCTCATTCCAAATAAAAAATCCGTATACAAACACCAAAACGATGCTTAAATACCTAAGGTGGCTGGTTTGGGGTGCTGAAGAGAGAAAATTACCATTGGAGGAGAAATGAGCAATCAGCCGTCAAATTTAACCTCATCGCGTGCCCGAGAGCTGCTCCGTGCAACGCCGCTCATTGGCTGGGCAGGTTGCTGTACAAAATGGTCAGAAATGCGCTTGTCGTCGCTCTTACGACGCGATTCGCTGGGCTCGGGTCTTTGGCGTTTGAAAACTGAAATCGACTGAAGTGAATTGCTGAATGGCTGAAGTTGCTTGGTGGAAGTTGGAGTTGGGCTGAACTTATGAAGACTTATGAAGTTGGGCTCAATGTAATGAAGGCTATTAAGTTGGGCTGAATTTGATGAAGGCTATTAAGTTGGGCTGAATCCTTTTAAGTGTGGATTAACCCTGTTGAATAGAATGGTACTCAATTTTGAAACCAAACATTTAAAGCCACCACTAACCCTAACCACACAACCTAATTCTAAATGTCTGATTATGCATATGTCTAATTATTCAGCTATGGAAAACATTATCCAAAACTGATAAATGAGTAAATGACACTAATATATTTTAGAATGAAATATATCCAAAACTGATATATGATGTAGTAAGATGAAGATTAAGGAGTCAGTTATTCACTCTCGACATTTTCACGAAGCCTTAAAAAATGTGATGAGATTGAAACTTATTGTCTCATTCCTTGGTTGTTTGTCTGAAACAAGTGTAGATCACGTCTTTTTCAAGTTAATAGAACTTGTTCTAGATTATTATCTTTTCCATACATTTAGCTACCCATTACTGTCATTCCTCAAGCAATTACAGTCGCGTGATTTGAGATTTTCAGTTAAAAAACAATCAATTCAGTTGTTGTTTTATGCAATAATTGAGTTCATACATCATTTTTTTTATTAATTTGGAATTTTTTATTAAAAAATAATTAATAATGAGAAAACCGAAATAGAATGAACCCGGTCCTAAAATTTTTTTAATGATATCTGTTTTAAAAATTAAAAACCGAATGTTATTGATCCTATATTAATTCTTCTTAAAACCGGACCAGATAATAGCCCACATTATTCGAATATCCAAGAACATAGACAGAAACTCAATTCTAAAGATTGACGGTGAAGATACTTGAGAATGATTACTCGAAATCGGCGGACACGAATCGGGAAACTACAATGGATCAGAAAAGATTGGGTGTTGCAAAAAAGATCGTGGAGTAAACACCGAGAACATAGATCGTGGTGTTGCAAAAAAGATCACCGAAAGTATCAACGAACAGGCTGAAGCTGCGAATGGGCGGCAAATACAGCGTCAAAGGCACCGCGGAGAACGCCACCGCGAAGAACGGCTGCAACATTTGAACTCCGATCGTCTTCCCACGCAATCTGAGCAAGAACTATTGCGCTGTAATTTCCCACAATCTGGAGAAGGAAGAAGGTAACAGCGAAGGGGAGAGAGAGAGAGAGAGAGATGAAAGAAATGATTTTCGTATATTGATTGGATTGTACTAGTATATCGATAAGGACAGAGTAAATGTAACTACTAAGTACAAACCTAACTAGAAATACTAAAGACAAATAGGCTGAGAACATAGAAACAAGTGAACAATAGAGTAGTTTTATTTTCCAAAAGTAATACTAAACCTATTATACGTCAATCCTTTGAGCTTCAACCCTAGCCTCAAAAACACAGCTTCAGATCAAACAAAATAAACACCAGGCAAATGACTAGAAGTAGGGCACCTAAGAAGTATCAGGTCGTCTTCTTCGACTCTGCATTAGCGTCTTCCACCATGCCTTTCCTTGAACACTCTGTAGTCTATGCAGGCAGGAGTTCTCCTCAATGTTTTAATAGTAAAAAACTAGAAATAATATGAGAATGTTGCAAAACACGTTGTTCGTGTGGTTTTATAGAACTATGGGAAGGGGAAAGAAGCGAGAAATTTTAGTTACTTAATTTTTAATTTAAATTTGTAATATTAACTAAGATGTTTTCCTTGCATTTTCATGTTTCGGTGTTTCATTTTGATGTTCTTTTTATGTTGTCCCTAGTGTTTTCGTCTGGACGATGACTCGTGGCTCTCGAATGGCTCTTGAAACTCCGGTTGATCAATGGGCTTCCTTCATATTCTAAGCTTTCTGATTTGAAGAAAGCCCATTGATCAAGCAGAGCTTCAAGAGCCATTTGAGAGCCACGAGTCATCGTCCAGATGAAAACAACAGAGACAATATAAAAAGAACATCAAAATGAAACACCGAAACATGAAAACACAAGGAAAACAACATCCTAGTTAGTTAATATTACAAATTTAAATTAAAAATTAAGTAATTAAAATTTCCCGCTTCTTTCCCTTCCCATGGTTCTATAAAACCACACGAACAACGTGTTCTTAAACATTCTCATACTATTTCTAGTTTTTTCTTATTGCAACAATGAGTAGAACCCCTGCTAGCATATATTACGGAGAGTCCAAGGCAAGAAAAGGTGGTGGAAGACACCAACGCCGACATAGAGGCCAAGGCAGAGGCGGAGTCGAAGAAGACGACCTGATACTTCTGACGTGCCTATTTCTAGTCATTTTATTTGCTCTAAAGCTGTTGTTCTGATGCTATGGTTGAAGCTCAAAAGATTGACGTATAATCAGATTTAGTATTACTTTTCGAAAATAAAACTACTCTACTATTCACCTATTTCTCTGTTCCTAATCTATTTGTCTTTAGTATTCCTAGTTAGGTTTTGTACTTAGTAGTTACATTTACTCCGTTCTTACCGATATACTAATACAATCTAATCAATATACGAAAGTCATTTTTCGGAGTTCTTAATCTCGTCTTCCTCTCCACTCTTTCTAGAGTGTGAACTAAGAAGGAAGTGGTTCAAACGCTTAGGCTTCTATCCTTGGGAAGAAGTACAAACCAAAGCACTATGGTGGCTTAATCGGCACGCCGTGGGTTGTCCGTCCAAAGTTCCATTTTGCTGTTTATCTTTTCATTTTACTGTTTTCAGTTTTCCTCTTACTCTGTTGACTTGTTTTTGTTGTCTGTTGAGGTGTTCATTGGGCACCGACCCTCTGTTTATTTTAATCTTCCGATTGCGTCATTTTAGGCCACGTTTTTCCGTCATTCTTCAACTCCAATCACAAAATAAATTATGCAAGTATTAATTTTAAAAAAGGCTAAAATTGTTTTTGCCCTTTTAAAAATGTCTTGATTTTCAAAGACAAAATTGATTACAATTAATTTGTCTAAGGGAAGGCAAATTCCCAATCTACCCAAAAATGTCTTTATTTTCTTGTTGGAAAAAAAAAATCATGCAAGCATATTTGAACATAGTCATTTTCATGCTAAACAATCAAGTCAAAAATAAACTCAATGAAAAAATCAATCTTTTAAAACTAATGAGTAAAAATCTAAAGATACTTATAACTAATGTTAAACTAGGCAAGTTAACTTTGATCTCAAAGAAAATTTATCCATGAAAAGAAATTTTCAAACCTAGCAAATGATCTTTATCCTCAATCAAAATTTGAGAGGGGATGCCAACTTTAACAAACAAATAAACCATTAAACATAATTTTCTCAAATGGGCCATCAACAATTTTAACACTTCTGCAAACAAATCAAGATAGATTCATCATTTGTCCAATAAGTCATCAAAACACAGCAACATATTCAAGGACAAGTATTGAGGAAAAACACAGATTATCAAAAAAATTTCCAGTTTTTGTATAGACATTTTCACAAACAGATTCTAGGCATTCTGGAAAATAACAGAACATTCCCATAAGACGTGATTCAGCAAAGAGAATTAATATGTAAGAAAAACCAATAACATTTTATCTATTCTCGGTTATACACCAAAAAAATCAGAATGTAAATTGGAATTAGTCAATATGCTTAGACAATTGAAGCACAACTAGCACAAGGAATAAAAACTTACTTGATCAAACAGTATGGGCTAAAAGAAACTCCAACTTGTACTGCACAATCTTTGCTTATCAACCAGACAAAACACTACTAACAAACAGATCAATACATCTAAGACAAGAGAAAAGAAAACAAAGAATTCACACTACTCAATTTTAATATCCTTTCGGTGAAAACAGAATTCTGGTTTGGTTCTGAAAAGGAAATCCAAATGGTAATGTAATAGCCAAATTTTCTTTCAAGCACCAACATTTTCTTTAAAACACATCAATAGTTGTGCAACAATCTGGTTAATTGCTCACGAGTCAATTTAGATATCAAGCAGAAACTGGTTCTCGGTTTAGGCTAAAAATCATCACTTCTTTGCAAACAATTTTAACCAGCAAAACTTTCCAAAACACGGGGCAATGAATAATACATAACATCACAATAACACCCAGAAAAGATACAGAAATCTCTTTCAGTAAATTGATATCTACTTGGTGGAAACAGAATTTGAACCAGAAACATTTTGATTTTGTTTTTTATTTTGTTGAGAAAACTAACTAGAGGTAATCCAAATTCTTCTCACAAACTCCAGTAGATTATTCATTCAAAAATACAGTAAATAGTTTTAGAAGGCAATTTGGATAATAAACCAAAATAACACATCAAAACAGGAGAAATTAGTATAGGTGTCAAAACAGATTATTGGTTCTTGGTTTAGCTAAATATTTTTTTAATTGTTCACCCAAAATTACATGAATTAATCCTAATAAAACTAACCAAGATAACAGCTCAAAATTTTCAGTAAACACAGCATAATTTGATAAAACAAGTTTGAACACTAGGCAGAATAAATGCTGATTATGCATGAGAATTACCTTCCGTTACTTGGAGATAACAGAACAATAACCTCAAGCAAACGTGGATATTTAATCAGAGAACAAGAGAATTAAACCTGAGAAATAGGACAATAGAACAGAACAGAACATAACAAAGTTCTCATGCAAGTGTGGGATCTTCTGGAAAGTAAAATAGGAATAGTATCATAGATCAGAACAACAATGATAACAAAAGGAACATCCAAGCATGCTGATTATATAAGCAGAATATTAACTCATGCACGTGGATATTCTGGTCTTCAAACAGAAACTAAACATGTGAAAAACAGACAACAATACAATGACAGACACGAAACAATCATGCATGCTCAGACAGAACAGAACAAAAAATAAACAGAAACAACATTATTAGAAAACAGAAACGAAAGACTAAGACAGAAACAAGAGTCACTAAACCAAACAGATAACAACCTGAATACTAAACAATATTCATAATAATTATGCTAGAAAATTATTATCGGTTTCGTGAAGAAAGCAGATTAATAATTTCATGCAAATGTGGGGTATGCTGGATAGGAAACAGAGACAAAACACAACAAGAAAAATAAAAAATAAACAAAACAAACATAGAACTCAAAAACAGAAAACACATAACAAATGATGCATTCAACTGTCGGCCAAAAGTCAACAGTCAACCGGTGACTGTCAACGGTCAAAGAGTCTGACCCGGTTCGGTCGGACCGGTTCGGGTCGAGTTGGACCCAAACTGGTCGGATCGGACAGGTTCATCCCGTAATGGGCTGGGTCGAACTCGACCCGCTGGGCTCGGGTCGGGCCTTACCCAAATAGGCCGGCCCGGCTCTACTGGGTTAGGGTCGGACCCGGTCCGAAAAGGGCTGGGTCTGACCCGACCCAGACTCGGCCCAGTGGCCCGAGTGGACTCGGATGTCGACAGCCAACGCCGACGACGCGCCGGCCGCTTCTCGGGATTGCGAAAACGCGTTTTCTGACCCATTTTTCGCCCAAGAATCTGTTTCCAACACCTTTCTTACCTCTTTTCCGGTTGAGTCCTGCCAAAAACACCAAAGAAACGACCTTAAACTTCAGATCGACGAAACCTAAAAAAATCCCAAACTTCTCGGGCGAAAATCGGGAGATAGAGGGCTCACCGTCGAAAACGCCCTTCAGCAACGCTGCTCTACTCTTCGAGAAGAAGAGTTTGACACCAAGATCGAGCCGATCGGTGGTCGTTCCGGCATCGACAGTCTCCCCGTCGCGTCGGCTCTCTCTCTCTCTCTCTCTGGTGTTTTTGCAGAAAGAATACGAAAACAATGAGGTTTTCTTTGAAAACCTTATTGTTTTAAAATTTTAATTTTTAATTATTTTATTTTTATTTATATTAAAATCATTTAACAGTTTTCGATTTTTCGATTTCAATCCTTTCGGAATAATTTTTCTCTGTAAATTCCGACATTCCAAAACCTTGTTCTTTTAAAATTTTAATTTTAAAATTTTAATTTTTAATTATTTTATTTTTATTGTTATTAAAATCATTTAATAATTTTTGATTTTTCAATTTCAATCCATAAGAATAATTTCTTACGGTAAATTCTGACATTCTTCTCCTGTGAATTTAATTCACTTGAAACACACCGTCAACTTAAAATTTTAATTAATTTCCTTCAATTTTCCGTACGGGTCATAAATGACTAATAATTCGTAAGTCACCACTTATCGAAAATTTACGCAATCGGGCTCAAATTTTCACTAAAAAAATTCACAAAAAATTTATTTGTAATGATACGAGCCTTTCCTTGATTTTTTTTTTTTAAAGGAATAGACTTTATATATATTTATGTTGAGGAGACTTCGAGGTTTTACCTGAGATACGGAAGGTTGAATTCGAGGTTTTACCTGTCATCGCGTGAAGAGACTTCAATGTCAACCGATTCTTGGGAAGATTGATGTAGCTCTACAGTGGAAGGAATCGTTTCCTCGATGCGGTGGATTAAAAGGAAATGACTAGATTGATTTTTACACTGGTGACCTGGGAAGAACTTTTCGTCGCATTTATAGCAGAGCCCTACCTTCCGTTTGAGTTGTAAATCGGCCTGTGAGATTGTTGAAAATCGCTGGAGAGGGGCAATGTCTATGGGTAGAGACCCTGTTGGAAGGCTTGTCTGGCCACTTTTAGGCCACAAAGTCTTTAGAAAATTTTGGAAGGCATTGCAATGCTTGGATAGCAGATTCCTGGAGAAGAGCGATTTCGAAGGTTTGAGAAAGGAACGTTGGCCGATGAAGTTCGACTGTTGCTTTAATTTCGTCTCTGAACCCGCTGGTGAAAACTGAAACAAAATAGGTCTCAGACATGTTAGGCAGATAAGGTTGAACTAAAGCTTCGACGGACTCAAATCGTTGGATGTAGTCTTTAACAGTGCCAGATTGGCAAACAGCTCAACTTGATCCCAGAGATCACAGCCAAAGCCTGCTCAGAACCAGCACGACTGTAGGTGTCTCTAACCGACATTCTGGCCCAGTTCATTCTATCCCACCCAACTACCCTGCTGTCACCCGGAAAAACTAATGGGTGTGACACCTGCCCAGTAAGCAAGCTCAGAACGTCTACCCATACAATGGAAATTTCTTAAACGCAGAACAACAACAAAGATCGACCGGGTAGTACGGCCCTCTGCATTTGCTCGTGATGATCGTGTAGTTCTTAAACTCGAAATTCACGGGGCAAGCTGCATACAATGGAAACCTTAAGAAAACAACAACATTAAACTAATCTATATATTCCCCTTCAACTTAAGTTCAACATTACAAAGATAATCACTCTGGAAGTAGTCAACGACCAGATGAACATAATTTCTTGATATTGCATACTATATCCGTCAGAGGTGATAAAATAGTTGGAAAATGTCTACTAAATTTCTTCATCAAACCAGATCTAAACCCAAGAAAATGAATAGACATAGATGAAATTTCAACACCAAATATTAGAAACCCAAAATTAAAAATCGAAGAAGAAGAGCAAGAAGTCCCGCAAAAAAGAAGCAGGAACCAAACCACGCCAAAATAACCCAGGGGATCCCCACGCCGGCTCCAGCTCCGGCTCCGTCTCGGCCTCTGCCTCCAAAAAAAAATAGTAGAGGATACATACCTTGTAGACGAAGTACCTACCTTCTTGGCTAGTCCATTGCCAATACTCTTCATAAACTCAGGTTCCAAAATAGCTTTAAATTCAAACTTAATAAAGTTAGATCCAAGCTCAATAGTATTCATTTTATTTGGCATGCTATAACCTTTTAAGTCCAAAATCAAATTGTTCACCACTTACGCATGACCCAAAAAAAGCAAACATATTTCATTTCTAAGCCTACTTCTAATTTCATCAAACAATTTAAAACCACTCAAGAATAGAATAACATCAAAGAATAAATTAGAATAAGGCCATGAAAATATATAATGCAAAAAATTTCCATATCCTTAAAGTTCATCGTACTATCAAACATAACATGAGAAATCTTCAATACCATACCAAAACTATTCAGATCCAAACAAATTATATTCAACATAAGATAAATGCTATTATTCTCAAAAAATTCTTATTAAGGCAATTTGAAAGTCATAAAAGGGCATGCTTGAATTTCTATCTCTAAATAATGAGTAAAGATCAACATGCTCACTACTGTCATGCCAACAAGAAAAATTAAGATCCAAACATTCATAAGCTTTATTCCAACCAATTTTAAATAACCAATCAATTGAATTGTTAAGTGGCACATACCTAGTTGTCATTGTACCAATTAACCCATTGGGAGTTCTATGATTGCCAATCATTATCAACGGATTGGAAAGCCACAAGTATCTCAAGGGGACTTCCCTATTCTTAGTACATGAAATTATAATAGCAAAATAGTCTTTTTCCAAAGTATAAGATTTAACATTGGCTTGCCTCAAAAAAAGATCATAAAATTCTGGTTTAACTATCACTATACCAGGTTCTTTAATTCTTTGATAGTTAAAGAAAGTACTTAGGCTCAAAAGAATCAACATCAATAACATTCAACATACTGTTTTCTTGTATGTTTAAACAAAAGATATAAAAAGAGCTCAAAAATTTCCTCAAAACAGTATTATTTTCTAAGTTAAAACTATTATCGTGCAAGCCTAAAGTCCATCCAATCCTTAAACACCGATTTATCAAGATTTCGAAGTGGAACATACTTCGATGTTATGGAAGGAGGGAATAGGTGTTGAAGAAAGTCTGTAGAGAACTGAAACTTGGAGACAATAGTGGTGCTTTTGAGTTCGAATATTACACACCGAAATCAGAGTCACCTTGAAGCGTTCCTTCTTGGGTACTACGCACCAAAAGAAAGAGGCCTCGAATGGGGACTTTGAATCAGATATCACCCACCGATCGAAAAAAACCCAGTGACGAAGGAGATCACTCCGATGAACGACGAAAGAAACTTCTATTATCCAAATTGGTCAAAAACCCCTCACAACGTCTGAAAATAGAGTATATATAACCTTCAAAGATAGATTCTGAAAATAACTGCAGAAGAAGAAGAAGGATGACAAAGAGAGAAAGGGAGAGAAGAATCTTCTAAAATGAGAAAGCTCTGTTTTTGTGTATTTGCTTTTCACACTCAATAATATTTTCTATGTATACTAAAACACTGAGGAAGAGGGTAATTTAGGAAATAATGATACAGAGAACTAATATACGCTAACATTCAACAATCCGAAGGATTACAGAATGAAAAAAGCGTGAAAGGAGATAGCCGTTATAGGCCGGCAGAAGCTGAACGTCAAGCAGCGCTTTTGCCTTTTGGGTAGTACTCTGTGCCGCACGTGCCAATCCAATGTTGTTCAAAACAACGCTTCTTCCTGGCAAGCTGATGACGTGTCTCTTTATTGTGCTCCAATCTGGTCATCCAACATTCCTTAAATCTACTTGCAAGCTTACAAAATAATGGCAATTATTTGTGCCAAAATAAAACAAGAGAAAAAGGATAGATAGATAATATTTGATTACACAAGTTTGTCTTAAAGGGGAAAAACCCCTCATTCAAATATGAGTGTAACAAAATGAGTTTTTCTTCAACTCGTGCGCCCCACTTGATCAACATCTTTTGTTAAGAATCCACGATTCGTACATCTTAGAATAATGACCTATTCCTACAAAATTAACAAATGAATTAGTTATTAAAAAGGTTGATAGGCGTACCTTGTTTCTACGTGTAACACATCAAAAACATGTGCAGCAACCATTTTTGAAAAAGAAGAAGGAAGAACTTCCTTCCAGCTTGAAGATTTTGACAAAAACGGAGGACAATTTTGAATGAAAAACCCAAATCCTCCCCTATAAATACAGAAGTTCAGGGAAGGAGAAATCACACCAAAATCGAAGCTCACCTCGCCAGAAATCGCCCTTTCTGAACCTCGGCCGAGCTCTTTTCTGGCAAAACCCTCCTCGGCCGAACCTCGCTCGGTGTTCGGCGCTCGCCTGGCCGAACTCTCACCGGCCGATCTCCGACCTCCGACCTTCCTCCCTCTCGGCCTCACTCCCTCCCTCTCGTTCTCTCCCTCTCTGCAGAAACTCTCTCTCTCCCCTATGTTTCCTTGCCCTCGCGAAGAAGAAGAAGAAGAGGGTTGGTTTGGTTTTAATTTTTAAAACTGAACCGGTCCTTTTAAAAGCCAAACTGAACCGGTTTTTGCAGCCCAAACCAAATCAAACCAGAACAGACCAAACCGAACCAAACCGAGCACTGTTCATCCGAACCAAACCGAACCCGAACCGACCCGAATTTTGACCCGACTCGAATTTCGACCCGAACCGATCTAAGATTTTACTGGTAAGGAAATTCTGCCTAAATTATTATAGAATTGGATTTATTTAAAGTAGGATTTTAATACCCAAATATTTTTAGGCAGGAAATTAATTGGAATTCAGAAAATCCCGATAACCTACCCACTCGGAATTCAGGTAAGTAAAAATATTGTTTTTAATGTTTTGGTTATGGCCCTACATCACAAAAGATTATATTATTTTTATAAATGATTTCTTACACATTACTAATATTTGAATACACATGTTTAGACATTGACATAAGATAGTATGAAGATAAAAATTGTAGGACATTTTGTATGTGTATGAATACGATGGCTAAAGCCTAAGGTTGAGAAAGAATTCCAACCAATCTGTTTGACTACGCCTGAACGACAATGAGATGGTTAAGTCTAAGGTTGGGAAATAAATTCCAATCAGTCTGTAATCAGGATTCGGTAAAAGTTAAATGTTAAATTTGACACTTACACATATTTTTGCTTGCTGAGTTAAATCTCATATTTTGTAATTTTGTGATGTAGGTGAGTTTTTATCTGAGGAAGAACTGGCTGAAATCGAGAATTTTCCAGGGGCAAGCAAGCATACAGAAGAAGGCCGTGAATTTTCTGACAAAGGAATTTAAAAAATTATTTTAGTTTTAAGTATTTTAAATGTTATTTTAAAAAAATTAAAACTCTGAAAAACATGTGTTAAATTTGATATTAAAGTTTTATGAATTATTATGCAATTAAATTTTGATTAAAGCTTCCGCGTATTTAATAAATTCATTTAATATTTTTAATTAAGAATTTTTTTTAACGCTCAAGATTTAATCTAAATTGATTTGGGGATAAATTTTAGGGTTTTCAATTAGGGTTTCAAATTGGGGAAATCAAATTGGGGATTTTAAATCTGGGGGCGTTACACTACGTCGCGCCTTCAACCTCTGAGGTGTATCAATCTTTTATTCTTATAAAATCTAAATCTAATATTTTTCTTTAATGTAAACTATTTACATTTTTAAAAATATATATTTATAAAAAATATTTTATTTTAGACTAACAATTTTATTAAGGGTTTTTTTTTTAATTTAAACCTTAAATTTCACTATTCATTGAAAAAAACCTCAAAGTTTAAAAAATGAGCAAATCAAATCTTTTAGTCCAGACTGAACAGTGACCGCCAGGGGGAGGCTGGTCGGTCTAGTTGGACAGGCCGCCTCCTAACATGCCTAGGGGCCCAATTACTTGAAAACCCGATAAAGGCCCAAACTTTATTTATTATCCTTACTTATTATCATGTTTCTTTCGTAGGTGTTGATCCAGTTGGAGATGCCACGTGAGATTTTAGCTCGTTGGACATGGATGCCACATGGAAGCTTAGCTGTATGGATGCCCTCTTGGAAAGCTCAAAACGGAATGAAGAAAACACTAGAATACCAGCTGGAGTATCAGAAGCCGGAATTTGTCTTCCGGGGAACAAATCGTTGTAATTTTCTTTTGCTTGTTTTCTTTGTTATCTCCTTTTTGGCAAACTTTTAGCCATTAATTTTTGGCATCCATGCATTAATTTTGTTGGTAAGACTTAGTCACCTCTTGGTGGCATGGTTGTGGGTTGAAGACCACAAGTGGTTAGGCCCACTGCTAAGCCCACTAATTGGCCTACGTTGGAATCATCACTTGGCCCATATTTGAAAGCATCACTTGGCCCACATTTGGATGCAACACATTCATCAAATAGGCCCATGAAGAGCCAATCCAAGAAAGCCCAAACTTGAAGATTTGGCCTATACAAATACATCAAGTAGTGGCCACAAGGATGGATGACATAGCCATTTAGCACCATTGATCAAACAAAACAAGGAAAGCATCTCAACCCTTGGATGAAGCACATATATTGCAATCTGTCTCTTCATCTTGGTCTTCATTAACGGCTTCAATCCTTTCCATGGAAACCCTAACCTCCACCCTAGGTGTATATAATGCATGTCTATTGTTGTTTTCAAGAACCTTTTGCCAAATTAATACAAATTCTCTTTTCCTAACCGAAGTGTTAGAAGGCCTACGGGATTCCTCGATTTTTCAATCGAGTGGGGTAGCCCTCCATTGTTCCCCTAGCCATCGGGTTGCTAGGTGAATTCTTATCTTTCCCTAACCTCTCTCATTGAGAGTTTCAAAGCTTGGAGGATGAAAAACTTAGGCCTAACGATGGTTGTTTTTCCACAGGAAAACATGCACCTGTGAGCAAACGTCAGATAGCTCTCGGGTCCGCCAAAAGTATCTCCATTTTCATTTACATTTCATACTCTCATTTTCATCTTCAACTTCGGCCATCATCACACACACTTCACTTTTATTTTTGGTTGCATTTTATTCTCTTTCACCTTCTATTTCTCCTCGGATTTGCACTCTACACCATCACCCGAACACATTGTTTCATTTGTGTGTTTTTACACAGTTCATTCTCTATGGCCACCGTGTCACCTACCCTCTCAACCGACAAAACCCGTGACAAAAGTCACAGGTTTTGCCGGATATATGGAGGCCAACCGGTTCAACCCCCTTCCATTCTTCAACTCACACCAAAATCTCTCAATACTCTCTCAATTAGTTCCTTGCTCCGGCGATATTTCTATGCGTTCAACGACTAGGTATGAAGTTTTTATTTTTATTTTTATTTATCATTTCCTTTAATAATTTTAAAATAATATTGACATTTTAATTATTTTTTTTAATGATTTAATATTTTGCTCCATGTAAGCGACCAATTTTTACTCTCTCTGGCACTATTACTCTGCGTTCACGGGCAAGGTATGAAGTTTGTTTTTTTTAATTATTTATCTATTATACTGTAGTTAATTGTATCTCATCTGTATAAGTTGTATTATTATACTGTGTAAGTAAGTTCTGTCTCGGAGACTAGGATTTAAGTGCACCATTAGTGACCCTCCAACCTTTCCTGGAAACTTACTTGAAAATGAAATTTTGTCTAAGGAGATTGTCAATAGCAATATTTCCTAAGAATTATCTTGATCAGTACTTTCAACGTTTTAACTTTTGTATTTTATTAAATATGTCTTAATTTTTTTTTAGCAACGACGATGGATTCCGATTTAAGTAGATCGATTGATTTAGACAAGAGATCAACTAGTAATGCCGAAAGGGATTGGTATTTGGACGGCACGCCTGCATATGGTGATCTACGAACATTCAATCACGCAGATGCAAATGAAGAAATATTCGACTATTCGACCTCTAAAACGCCGGACGATGAATTTCGAACCCCGATTAGCTCAAATAACAAGGAGGTGGAAAGCAGACCGGTAAGAGAACAAATCTCAATAAGATTGTTTTTGTAGAAAATATGCTTCTTTAGAAGAAATTAAAGAAGAAATACGTAAATATTCATTGGAAAACGGTTATGGAATAAAATTCACTAAAAGTGAAAAGAGGCGACAGACGGCTGAGTGTGAAGATGGATGTGGGTGCCAACTACATGCTTCAAGGATGCAATATGAGCATACGTTTCAAATAAAGAGTTTGATCAACTTTCACAGCTGTTCGAGGATAGTTAAGAATCGACACGCTTGAGCAAAATAGGTGGCGAAACATTACTTGGACAGGTTCAAAAGTCACCCTACCTGGGACATCCCTTCTATTATTGAGACAATGAGGAAGGATTTCATGGTCGACATTTCACCCAGTTTTTCCACAAGAGAAAAAAGCATAGCTCGAACCCTCAACAAAGTGGTCATACGTAGCCAAAATATTCAGATCAAATCCAGACAGCACAGTAAAAATTAATGGGAACCCAGTGAGCCCTAATTCATTGCGATTTAAAAGATTGTATATGTGCATGACTGCTTGCAAGACTAAGTTGCTGGAGTGTGGGGGACACGTTATCTGCTTGGATGGCTGTCATCTATAAGGATCGTGTGCCGGCCAATTACTCACAGCCGTCAGTATTGATGGCAACGATGGAATATATCTTATTGTTGTTGTCAACGTCGAATCTAAGTGTGCAGACTCATGGACATGATTTTTAAAAATATCAAAGCAAAACCTAAACACTGAATCGAGCGCGGTTGGATACTTATTTCAGATAGACAAAAGGTATAATGCATTTCTATATGTGTAACGTCCCTTATTTCCTATATCTTAAAATTCCCGTAAAATTTTTCATTTTTAAACATTTAAGTAAATTTGACTTTTAAAACCCTTAATCGAAATTTATGGTCATTGAAATCGTCAGAAAATTACTTAAAAAGCATGTATAAAATAGGAAAACATTGGCCAGCAACTCAGTTGCAGCCAAAAAAGCATAATTGCCCATTTATCAACAGCCGATCGATCGGCTGTTTCGGCCGATCGATCGGCTAGCGTTCTGGAATTTCCAGAACACTCGCCTAAAACTTCAACAGCTGATCGATCGGCCATTTCAGCCGATCAATCGGCTAAGGGCTCTGAAAAAACCAGATCGCTTAGCCAGCAGGTTTGCAGATCGATCGCTCTCCTGGCGATCGATCAGCAAACTCTTTGGATTTTAAAATCTAGAGAGCTGTCTTCTTTTCTTCTTTCTCTCTGCATACCTCACACACACATCACAATTCCTCCCCTTTCCTTTTCTCTCTTCATCCATCAATGCCTAACCACAATTCAACATAAAACACTTCATCCCTCATACGTTTCTCTATTTCATCCATCGCCTAAAACACAACTTGAAACGTAGCCTAGAACATATTCAAAACGTGACAAAATCTACGAAAGCTAACTGCATGGATAACTCTAAAACTCGAGCGTATCCATGCACAATCTAAAAAAATTCATCCATATTAAAGCATCAAAATCAAATCTATTTCATCAATGTCTAAACATATACAACGGAAGCTTATAAAATCATCAAACGAAAACTCATCTTTAAAGACTATCCAAAAAACATCAGAACATCAGCATATCCACTATCCAGTTACCAATCACCCTAAAATGCGTTTTCTATACAATTTTCTATATCATCACCCATCAGTCCCCCAAAACCTCAAAACACTAAACCATTTGCTCCCACGGGTCAAAAGTCGCCTCGACTGCTCAGCGCACTTCCACCGGCACCCTTCTTCAATCTGCTTGTACGTCAGGTGGAGGAACGTCGTTCTCACCTTACTCGATATCACCTACACCATAGAGGCATTCTATGAGCTAAAGGCTCAGTAAATCTCGTAAATGAAAAATGCATGTTGTGCATATGTAGCTCGTAAATCATGAAATCATTTTGTTCATTACATTACATAATGGGATGTCACCGAGGTCTAACTCTCACAAGATGGAGAGGGCACGTCTGGCCGTTAGACAGCCCTTTCCATCTACCGGGGGGAAGACATGCTTCACCTGTAGGACAGCCATATCTGAACCCCACCCCGTCGTGACCGGGATTACGTGCATTCATTTCTTTTCATAAAACACGTGTAGAAACTCATTTTCATGCTATTTTGAAAGAGCGTGATGCATGTACAGTTCATATTGCACGACCCATAGCTAACATAGAAAACAATCAATAAATCTTAGAAAAGCACATTACGACATAAACAACTTAACTACTCAACCACTTATTCTAAAACTACATAATTCATCAATAGCCTCAATAACATCATAACTTATGTTGTAGGCCAAATCGGCCAAACGAGTCACGAAGACTTACCTCGCGTCCTTAGCAATTCGAGTGCTCGTTTCGAGCTTCGTCACCTAAAACATTCCACCATTCGGTTATTAAGGTTAAATCCAAATAAATCGTTTTGAAGGCCAAACAAAACTCCTAGCTAAGGGAAATTTCCTAAAACTCTAATTTACTTCATTCGGGCATTTGCAATTCGCGCTCAACATTCCTAAACCTCCATTAATGAAATTTTACACATTTCAAACCACCAAACTTACACCACATTCAATAATAACCTTAAATCTTCCATAGAAAGTCTCAAATACTGTAAATCTAACCCCTTCTAGCATAACCCGCTAAGTTGACAAAACCCTAAACAAAATTTTAACTGTTTTAACTCCGTAAAAACCTAAAATCAACCGTCCAAAAGTATAGAATCTTACCTAGGGTTGTGATTTAGGAAGAAAACCGGAGGAAATCGCCATTGATCGAAGGAGCGGGTCACCGGCGTTGAAGGAAACCGTCGTGGAGGGAGAAGAAAATTGCCAAATTTGGGATAGGAGAAGAAATCGCGTGAATGTGGGAAGGAGGGAGGGGAAATGTGATTTTTATTATAATTTTGGCTTGTAAAATTACCATATTGCCCTTCATTAAATTTTCTATTAATCCTCCACTTATTTCATTAATTGGTCTATCGATTCGGTTTCTCCAAATTTCTTTATTTTACCAAATATTCTAATGTATTCCTAGGGTTCTAATAAAATTTTTCATTCGCAAAACAGACTTAATTTACTATATTTACGAAAATGCCATTATATAACGGGAATCAAAAATCTGAAAATCGGGTGTTACATTTCATCCACCTTAAATAAAATTTTGTCCTCAAAATTTGTTTACACAAATAGTTCTGGATATTTAGACATCATATCCTGCTGTCTCTCTCAGGTGGCTTCCTCTACGTCGTGGTTCCGCCACAAAACTTTGACCAACGGGATCTCTTTATTGCGTAGCACTTTAATGGAGGACTCCAGAATCTGCACTGGCTTTTTCACATAAGTCAGCGTTGGTTATACCTCAATGTCCCTTGCTTCAACGACATGAGATGGATCACGCACGCATTTCCTAAGCATGGATACGTGAAACACATTGTGGATGCCCTCCATAGATACCGAAAGCTGTAATCGATACATCATCTTTCTGATCCTTTTCAAAATAGGGAAGGCCCCACGTAACAAGGACTTAGCTTGCCTTTTCTCTCGAATTTCATAACTCCCTTGAACGGAGAAATCTTTAAATATACCTCATCACCCCCATTGAACTCCAATTCCCTTCGTCTATTATCGGCGTAGCTTTTCTGACGGCTTTGTGCTATCTCTATACGTTGTCTGATAACGGGGATCTTCTCCGCCGTTTGCTGTAGAATATCGGGGCTAATTATACTAGCCTCGCCAACTTCGTCCCAATACAACGGAGACCTACATTTTTGCCCATACAACACTTCATACGGAGTCATGCCGATTGTTGCTTGGAAACTATTATTGTACGAGAACTCGATCAGTGGCAAATACCTGCTCCACGAACCTTGAAATTCCAACACACACGCTCTAAGCATATCCTCCAAAATTTGATTTGTTCTCTCTGTCTGACCATCGGTCTGAGGATGAAATGCTGTGCTGAAATTTAGCTGAGCTCTCATAGCTTTGTGCAGACTTTTCCAAAATTTAGAGGTGAACCTCGGATCTCTGTATGAGACTATCGAAACGGGAACCCCGTGCAGTCTGACAATCTCCTGCACATAAAGCTCTGCAAGCTGATCCATGGAATGTGTCACCTTAACTGGTAGAAAATGGGCTGATTTCGTTAGACGGTCCACTATAACCCAAATCCCGTCGTGCCCTCTCGTGGTCCTGGGCAATCCCCCAATAAAATCCATGGAAATCTATTCCTATTTCCACTCTAGAATCGACAAGGGTTGCAAAGTTCCTGCCGGCCTTTGGTGCTCCACCTTAACCTATTGACAATTCAAATAGGTTTCCACGTACTTAGCGACCTCTCTCTTCATATTCGGTTATCAGAAGTGCTGCTTTAAATCTCGATACATCTTGGTACTTCCTGGATGCACAGAGTAGGCCGAGGAGTGTGCTTCGGTCAAAATCTCCTTTTTCAGCTCCTCATCATTAGGCACGTACCACCTATACCTGAATTTTAATACATCATCATCTGACAGATTGAAATTGGACGAGTCCTAGGTGTCATGCTCAATCGATATTTTCGTACTCCAGGTCTTTCTGTTGAACTTCTCAAATTTTGTCCAATACCGTCAGCCTTAGTGAAATGTTTGCAAGCATAGTGGACAACTCTGCCACTATCTTCACATTAAACTTCTCAATCTCAGATTTCAACATCACCGACATTGTTGCAAGCGAAGGCTGACTCCTAGTAGGCATCCTGCTTAAGACATCTGCGACCTTATTTACCATTTCTAGGTGGTATTTAATTTCAAAATCGTAGGCCTTAACAAACTCCAACCACCTTCATTGCCGCATGTTCAACTCTTTTTGTGTAAACAGGTACTTTAAGCTCCTGTGATTTGAGAATACTTTGCATTGTTGCCCATATAAATAATGTCTCCAAATTTGCAATGCGAAGACCACTGCTGCTAATTCTAGTCGTGAGTTGGGTAATTTTGTTGATACGACTTTAACTACCGAAAAGCATATGCGATAACTTTTTCTTCCTGCATAAGCACGCACCCAAGACCAACCTTAGAAGCATCACAGTATATAATGAACTTGTTGCCTTCAACTGGCAGTGTTAAAACTGGAGCCGTAGTCAACTTCTGTTTCAGCTCCTGAAAGCTCTTGTCACATGCAGCCGACCATACAAACTTCTCATTCTTCCTTGTCAAACGTGAAAGATCTGCCAATGATTTTTGGGCGAATTTGCCCTTTTTGCCCTGATGATCGCCTGGCTCTGATTTCTTACTTTATATGTCTTTCTTTAAAAGATTTTCCAACAATTTCAACGACTCTAGACTTTGATTTAAAGCTTTAGAGGTCAAAATTTACTTAATGTTCAAAAATGAAAAATTTTACGAAAATTTTAAGGTTTAGGAAATAGGGGACGTTACAATATGTTATTTCAAATTTTGGAGCGTTGTGGTAGTAATATTGTTCTATTGACGCTGTTTTTGGTGCAAATATCAGTAGTTGCAAGGAGCTATTCGAGAAGAATTCGAATATGCTGAACACCATTATCCGGCATATGTACGCAAATTTCAAAAATCATTTTCGGGACAGAGCATACAGAGATGTGATGCGGAATGCGGCCAAGGCACCCACGAAGGCCCATTTTGAGCATGAAATGCGGAAATTATACCAGTTTAATTCAGATGCCCACGCATGACTGCGAGCAGAAGAGCCTAAATATTGGGCTAGTTATGCCTTCTCTTCGAATCCCAAGTGAGAACTGGGATTGAATAATTTGTGCGAGTCATTCAATGCACTTCTTTTGCTGGTCAAGGACATACTGATCCAGACCATGTTCGAGATGATTCGAAAGTGCTTGATGACTCGCATCGTGAAGAAATTTGAGAAGTTGGCCCAATTAACCGACATCATATGTCCCAATAAGAAAAAAACTTGACAAGCTAACGAGTGCATCTGGAAATTGGAATGCAACGTTTGCGAAAGCTGCACGATTTCAGGTTAGCAATGGATACGAACAATTCATTGTTGACATAAATCTCTGTGTGTGCAACTGTACCAGGTGGGAGCTTACAGGAATCCTGTGTGTCCATTACATTCCTTGCAAGTACAAGATGAGAGTAGCGCCGAAAAATTATGTGGATGCATGCTATCACAGAGCAAAATAGCTGCAAATGTACTCACACTATATGTAATACCCGGTTCCATTGAACCAACTTATCTTATCAACTAATAGTATACATTTTATGGATGAAATTAGGGAAAATATTGATTAGGTTAATGAGTGACTAAGTAAGGGCATAATGGTAAACAGAGACCTATAGTAATAACCTATTTAAAGAAAGAGACTTTGTGATTAATGCACTGTAGCTGCCACCATTCCCTATTTTTCCTCTTTCGGTTTTCAGCTCAAGCAGCAGAGCTCTCTAGGCGATTCTTCTACTTGATTCTTCTCCAAACTAGGTGAGTCATATTTCGATTCTTTGCTGTACTGGTAGCTATCGATGATTGGGGAGAGTATAAATGTGAGTTTTGTGAATGCCGTATGGGTGAGCTAGTTTGGGTTTTGTGGTAAATCGGGAATGCTCGATGAACTAAGCTTCCAAATTAGTGTCTCTAGAATTCTAGCGGTTTAGAATGGAGTTTAGAGAAAGTCTAATGTATGTTCTGTCTATAACTTTAGGTTTGAGTAAGCTCCCGAGGTAGTCTTCCACCCAATATTCTCCAGGAGACCAGGTAAGTGAAGTATGCTTGAGCCTTCGGGCCTACATTACAAAACAGTAGGACCATGTATGCTTGAATGTGTTTGTATATCATGCATCATATTTTGAAAGTATGCGAAAATGAATTTACATGAAATGGCATGGTAAGGAATAATGTAACACCCGGTTTCAATATAAATCAAAATAAGTTATTAAACGGAGGTATATAATTTTATGGTTTAAAATTGAGTGAAATGTTGATTAGGTTATTAAATGACTAGGCAGGGGCAAGATGGTAATTGCGAATGTATATTGTGGATAACGTATTTAAGGAAAGGTTTAGTGAGGTTCAGCCGCCACTATTTTATTACTCTTACCTCTCAGCTCGGCGAACCTCCTCTAGGCGATTCCCCTCCGATTTTCCCCAACCAAGGTGAGTTTTGATTAAATTACTTGCTGTTCTAGTGCTTAGGTAGCTGAAGGGTTGCAATGTATGTGTTTTCGAAAGGCTGCGAGTGAGAGATTTGGGTTTGGGGTTTAGTGTTGTATCGGGAATGTTTAATCAGTAGAGCCCCAAACCGGCTTCCTTAGACTTCAGGGTAGTTAGATAAAGTCTAGTGGAGATCTAATCTATAATCTGTCGATGGTTTTAGGTGAGCAGATTTCTGGAGTAGCATATAGCCGAGCGATTTCCAGGAGACCAGGTAAGTAAAGTATTGTGTGTGCCTTCGGGCCTACATCACAAAACAGTAGGTTTTTGCATGTTTGAGTATTTTCTGTATGTCATGCATCATGAATTTGAAAGAAAACGAAAATGAATTTTCATGTATCATATGGAAAGGCAAGTTCAGATTGAAAGGCATTGGCGGTTAAGGGAACTAATCCACCCCTTAACTGATGAAGAGGATTTATAACATTGGGAGAACTGATCCCACTCCCAAGGGAATTGAGGGATCAGAACAGCTATTAAGGGACCTCATCCACCCCTTAACTAATGAAGAGGATGTAGACATTGGGAGAACTGATCCCACTCCCAAGGGAATCATGGGATCTGATTAGTAAACAAACGACGTACAACTGAGATGAGAAAGTAGAAACTGCATATTCAGGATTTTGTTTCAGTATATCACTTCATTATTGCTTTACTTACTTAGCATTAGGCTAATAGATGAGTTTTGTGATGTAGGTGTCGAGGATATTGCAGGTGAATTCCCTAAGTGCACAGATGATTAGATGTGGTTGGAGGAGTACATCCGTGTCTCGGCCTGGTAAACTGATGAGGCGGGTTAATTGGTGTCAACAGTTGTTGAGGTTTAGTAGATAATAACTTAGTCTGAGTATGTTGAGTTTTTTATGACAGTAGAAATTTTAGCATTTCGAATACGTTTTGGAGATTTACTGATACTAGTAATCTGTTGAGTTTTAAATGTTGATTTTTACTGGATTTGATTAATGCTATGGTTTGAGTTATTTCTGAATGGTCTTGGAGAAGCAAGTAAATCCCTTTCTGTAGATAGTGTTGTGTTTCTTTTTTATCGGATGATGTCGAGTGTTTTAGTCATCCGGTGAGGTCGAGTGTTTAGTTACCGGATGATATAAGTGTTTTATTTTGTCGTCTAGTGACCGGGCGATGTACGTGTTATTTTGTCGTCTAGTGACCGGGCGATGTATGTATTATTTTGTCGTCTAGTGCTCGGGTGAGGTGGGATTCGAAGTGTGTTTATCACCGGGCTATGTTTTAATTGCTCACGTGAGAAGCACATGTACACCGGATGATGTCCTCTTATTCCTCCGGATGATGTAATGACACGTCGATCGGATGAAGGAAATCATCCGGCTGACGTCACCGGTAGATGAAGGATGTATTTTGTCGTTTAGCGACCGGTGGATGTCTTCAAATAGCTTTTCCCCTTTTGTTAACTTTGTTCAGCGGACGATGAATTTGACTTTTGCAACCTTTAAAGTATTTTCACGAGTTAAACCTTTGCTTCTTAACCGATTGTTTCTTAACATTCCCAACGATTATTTTAACATGGTTTTGTTTAATTTTATTTTGTTTAAACGATTTCCGCTGCAAGTTTTCATGTTTTATCAAAAGTCCAAGTTTTGAATTTTGAACGAAGTTTTAAATTTGGTCCAAGTTTTCTTAGTAATATCCGGGTTTATGAGTAACAAACCGGGTTCAGGGAACTCGGGGCGTTACAAATGAACAGACTGTAATAGACAAACTATTAAGGAAACTAATCCGCCCATTAACTTATGAAGGGATTTATAACTTTGGGAGAAGTG
Source organism: Begonia masoniana (assembly GCA_022432975.1). Lineage (NCBI taxonomy): Eukaryota > Viridiplantae > Streptophyta > Magnoliopsida > Cucurbitales > Begoniaceae > Begonia > Begonia masoniana. Next base: position 8,868,538 of record CM039511.1, on the reverse strand, counting down.
ATCCGACTCCCAATTTCACAGGGGGATCTGAACAGTTATTAAGGGAACTAATCCGCCCCTTATTCGAGAGAGAGGATGTATGACTTTGGGAGAAGTGATCCAACTCCCAATTTCACAGAGGGATCAAACCAGAAACGAATGCATATGCAACAGAGATGTGTAAGTAGAAACTGCATGTCTAGGAATTTTGTTTCAGCATTTCATTTCATTATTGCTTTACTTACTTAGCATTAGGCTAATAGATGAGTTTTGTGATGTAGGTGAAGAAGTGACAGCAGGTGTGTTCTCTGAGTTTGCTGAGAACTAGGCAGGTTGGAGGGGTGCATTCATGTACCGATCTGGTAACTGATGGGGCAGTTTAACTGGTGTCAATGGATGAGAAGGTTTAGTGAACCAGGATTCAATTTAAGTATGTCGAGAGTTTTTATGACGGTGGTAGTTTTAATGTTTTTGAATATATTTTGAGACTTTTCTGATAATGATACTCTGTTGGTTTTAATAGTGGTTTTACCAAATTTTGGAGTAATGCACGGATTTAAGTAGTTTTGAATGGTTTTTAGTAAAATGCTCAAGTCCTTTTGGTAGTCGGAGTTTTCTTTTTTTAGAGTGAAATTGTTTGCTATGCTGTTTCTGTTGAGTGTTTCTGATCTATCGGTAGATGGTGTCTATCGGTAGATGTTGAGTGTAATATCTATCAATGGACGTAGTCCATCAGTAGAAGTCGAGGGTTTTGTCTATCGGTGGTTGTAGACCACCGGTGGATGTTGAGTGTTATCGTCTATCGGTGGTTGTAGTCCATCGGTGGATGTGAGTAAAGGAATTTGTCGTTTTGTGACAAGATGATGTCGAGTATTATATCTATTGGATGATGTAGGAAGTAATTTGTCGTTTTGCGATCGGTAGATGTGAATTGAGGACTTTTGTCGTCTAGTGACTGGAAGACGTAGTTTGTTCTATCGGTAGATGTAGGCTGAGAATGTTTTTCGTTTGTGAGCGGTAGACGTCGTCTGCTGAGTTAATGAAATCGCGTGGATATCATGTAGTCTGTGCGATAGAAGTGTTTTGTCGTTTAGTGACCGGTCGACGTGTTCGGTTTTGCTTGTGAGTAAAAGACTTTTGTCATTTAGTGATCAGTCGACGTGTTCTGTTTTCTTTTTCTCTTTCAACCAACTGTCTTGAATATTTTAACTATTTAATAAATATTGTTTTATACGATGATTTTTCCGCTGCAAGTTTTAACGTTTTAAGAGTCAAATCTTGATCATTGAATGAAATTTTAAAATTTTCTCAAAAAGTCATAGTTCGGTTCGATGTATGAGTAGCGGACCGGGTTCAGAAAACTCGGGGCGTTACACTTTATTCGTCACATTAGCGGCCAAATAATGTGGCCGACTGTAGAAGGTTAACACAAAATCCTTTCGCCCAAAAGAAAGCGCCAACCTGGTAGGCTGAAAAAGACAAGAGTGTAAGATGTCGAAGAGCCGTCAAACTCGAGAATTAGTAAGAGGAACTCAACCATGCATTGTCATATATGTTGGTAGTAGGGGCATAATACTCACACTTGTCCTAACCGGGGATCAATTTCGGGCGTCGCTTCATAAGACACATTCATGGACTTCAACACATTTGACGGGACACTGGAATCTTTGACACGCGGCCGTGGCAGAAATTTTTTATTTTTTTAATATATTATTTATTAATTTTATTTATTTATTCTTTAATTATTTATTTATTCTTTAAGTATTAATTCATTTAAATAAGAGTTTTTTTTATTTTTATTCAAGTATTTAAATTATTTACTTCTAAAATGTGATTGAAATTGTAATTATTTATTTAATTTTAGTATTCACGAAATTTACATCATAAAACAAAACTAAAGTACACTGGTAGGTCATCATCGTCTTCGTCGAGGCTAAGGTGCCCCATCCAATTCTTGCACTTGCATCCAGTTCATCAACTTTGCCTATGAGGTGCTGAATGTCCCGCTCCTAACTCTGTTATATTTCTAGTACCTGCTGCTGGTGTGTCTGCTGTATTTGATACATCTGCTGGTACTGCGTATGCTGGATATGTTGCATCTGAGCCATCTATTGCTGGTGCGTATGCTGCATCTGATACAGCTGCTGCAGATACTGCCTCGTGCCCTATCCACTGGCCTCATCTTTCTCTTAGAGAGCCAATAGCGGCGATGTGGTCTCTTCCATCGTCACTGCCAGAGAGGTGGATGTCATCTGATTGATCTTCATCACTCAAGCGCCATCGACTTCCATGAAACTCATCTTCATCAAATGCGAGGTGTTGAATATGTGTAGCACCCTGTTTAATTACAATCTAATTATTTAATCAAATCGTGAGACATTATTTTTATGGAGGATTAATGATTAGGTTAATGTATGACTAAGGGAGGGCAGTATGGTAATCTGGTAATAATAAAGGTTAACGCATTTAAGGGAAATGTTATTGAAGTAGCCGCCACTGTTTTATTTCATTTCCTCTCCATTCTCAGCTCCTCAGCCTAGCAGAACGTGATAGGAGACCCCCTTCGACTTTCTCCAGCGATTTCCTCCGAACTTGGTGAGTTTTGCTTCTATTTCTTGCTACATGGTATCTATCGTTGGTAGGAGGGATGATAAATGAGGTTTTGAGAAGGCGGTAAGCGAGTGGTGGTTTCGGTTTAAGTTGAAATCGGGAATGCACAATGACTAGAGTTTCCAAAACAGTTTCCCTTAGATTTCTAGTTGTTTAGAATGAAGATTAGAGGAAATTTAATGTATGCTCTGTCTATGGTTTTAGGTTCGAGTAATACCCGAAGTAGCTTATAACCAAGTTTTTCCAAGAGACCAGGTAAGTAGAGTTTGTTTGTGCCTTCGGGCCTACATCACAAAACAGTAGGATCTGTGTATGCATGAATGTATGTTTCCTTTCAGTTGCCATGCATCATATTTTAAAAGAAAACGAAAATGAATTTACATGAAGTAGCATGGTGAGATGTGAACAGATTGCAACAGTATACTTTTAAGGGAATTAATCCGCCCCTTAATCGAACATATGGATACATACCTTGGGAAAATTGATCCACCTCCCATTGTATCAGGGATCAAATCAGCTGTTAAGGGAACTAATCCGCCCCTTAATTGAACATATGGATACATACCTTAGGAAAACTGATCCATCTCCCATTGTATCAGGGATCATCAGATCAGTGAACGAATGCAACATAACTGAGGGATGAAAGTAGAAACTGCATATTTAGGATTTACATTTCAGTACATATTTCATTCCTTGCTTTGCTTACTTAGCATTAGGCTAATAGATGAGTTTTGTGATGTAGGTGAAGAGGTTACTGCAGGTGAATTTCCTGAGTGCACAGATGAATAGATGTGGTTGGAGGAGTACTTACATGTTCCGGTCTGGTAAACTGATGAGGCGGATTAACTGATATCCGCAGTTGTGAAGGTTTAGTTGATAATGATTCAATCTGAGTACATTGAGTTTTCATGACTGTTGTGGTTTCAACATTTTGAATACATTTTGAGAATTCCTGACATTAGTGTTCTGTTAGATTTTAAAATGCTTTTTTTTTTTTACTAAATTTGAGTAATGCAACGATTTAAATTGTTTCTGAATTGTTTCTGGTAAAGTGCTTAAGTCCTTCTGATTGTCGAAACTTTCTTGGTTTATAGTAAAGTTTACTGCCATGTTGTTTAGTCCATCGGTAGGAGTCGAGTAATTTATCTATTGGATGATGTTTTGGTAAAAGCTATCGGTGGATGTGTGTAGAAGTTTATTGTTTTCTATCGAAGGTATCGGTAGATGATGTCTATCGGTAGATGTTATTGTTCTGTTGTCTATCGTTAGATGATGTCTATCGGTAGATGATGAGTTATAGTTGTGTTGTCCGTCGGAAGATGTAGATTTTGCCTTATTGGTATGAGTGAGCATAACGCTTTGTCGTTTAGTGATCGGTTTGTTAGTAGCCGAGTTAGATGATGTCTATCGGTAGATGTTATTGTTCTGTTGTCTATCGTTAGATGATGTCTATCGGTAGATGTTGGATAATTGAATTATCCAGCTGACGTCATCGGTAGATGCAGTCTGCCGAGAGGTGTCTCTTGTTTGTATATCTTCCGGCTGACGTCATCGGTAGATGCAGTCTGCCGAGTGGTGTCTCTTGTTTGTATATCTTCGGCTGACGTCATCGGTAGATGCAGTCTGCCGAGTGGTGTCTCTTGTTTGTATATCTTCGGCTGACGTCATCGGTAGATGTTATTGTTCTGTTGTCTATCGTTAGATGATGTCTATCGGTAGATGTTATTGTTCTGTTGTCTATCGTTAGATGATGTCTATCGGTAGATGTTATTGTTCTGTTGTCTATCGTTAGATGATGTCTATCGGTAGATGTTATTGTTCTGTTGTCTATCGTTAGATGATGTCTATCGGTAGATGTTATTGTTCTGTTGTCTATCGTTAGATGATGTCTAACTCCATTGTTGTTCAAAGATTTCCGCTGCAAGTTTAAATGTTTTGAGCTTTTAGAAAATGTCAAATTTTGACTGTCGAGTGAGGTTTTAAATTAATCAAAAAAAAAATAAGTTCTTAGTCATTTCGAGCATTGAGTAGCGAACCGGTTCCAGAAAATTCGGGGCGTTACAAGACGTCGTTGGGCCCTGAACTATTCTCGACTCGCCAACCGATATCTGAAGCCTAGCTCGATCGATGATTTTCATAATCCATGGCATGTACGGGAGATTCGTCCTAGGTGCCGCCCGCCCTCAAGCATGAGACTTAAAAATCAAGAAGCCAAGATCAAAAGTCTTCCCGTAGATGTTATTGTTCTGTTGTCTATCGTTAGATGATGTCTATCGGTAGATGTTATTGTTCTGTTGTCTATCGTTAGATGATGTCTATCGGTAGATGTTATTGTTCTGTTGTCTATCGTTAGATGATGTCTATCGGTAGATGTTATTGTTCTGTTGTCTATCGTTAGATGATGTCTATCGGTAGATGTTATTGTTCTGTTGTCTATCGTTAGATGATGTCTATCGGTAGATGTTATTGTTCTGTTGTCTATCGTTAGATGATGTCTATCGGTAGATGTTATTGTTCTGTTGTCTATCGTTAGATGATGTCTATCGGTAGATGTTATTGTTCTGTTGTCTATCGTTAGATGATGTCTATCGGTAGATGTTATTGTTCTGTTGTCTATCGTTAGATGATGTCTATCGGTAGATGTTATTGTTCTGTTGTCTATCGTTAGATGATGTCTATCGGTAGATGTTATTGTTCTGTTGTCTATCGTTAGATGATGTCTATCGGTAGATGTTATTTCAACAATGTTTATCTCAGTTTGTTTAACTCCATTGTTGTTCAAATGATTTCCGCTGCAAGTTTTAAATGTTTTGAGCTTTTAGAAAATGTCAAATTTTGACTGTCGAGTGAGGTTTTAAATTAATCAAAAAAAAATAATTTCTTAGTCATGTTCGAGCATTGAGTAGCGAACCGGGTTCAGAAAATTCGGGGCGTTACAATACGTCGGTTGGCCCTTGAACTATTCTCGACTCGCCAACCGATATCTGAATCCTAGCTCGATCGATGATTTTCATAATCCATGGCATGTACGGGAGATTCGTCCTAGGTGCCCGCCCGACCTCAAGCATGAGACTTAAAATCAAGAAGCCAAGATCAAAAGTCTTCCCGTTGCACAACTTCTCCATGACATAGATATCCATGCAGCTCACGAGATTTTGATGTCCATCTCACGGCAGAAAGGTGTGGGCTAGCATATTACGAAGAACCCGATCTCTAACATTTAGTTCTCTAGTTTGTGGCTCGATGAACACCTCGATGTTGGAATTGATATGAATTTCTCGTAGGAACTCTACTCCCTTGGGCAATGTGATAAAAGGGCAGTCTCGGGAAGCCGAACAAGCGAACTTTTCTCTGGCAAATATCGCCACTGAATGCATTGACCCCGCCCAGGACGATGGTGTCAAACATATCTTTGATCCCTAATGAGTCCCAACCTATAAAGTTAATAGTCATACCATGACTAACTGAGCGTTTGCGCAAATCTTATTCAAACTTCTCTTTACACTCTTGATTCCGAAATTCCATGGCGCTAGTCCAACTAACCAATCTACTTAATTCAGCATCCATCGTCGTTGCAAAAAAAAAATACAACATAATTAATAAAATACAAAGTTAAAACATTGAAAGTACTGGTCAGGATAATTCCAAAAAAAATTACTATTGACAATCTCCTTAGTCAGAATTTTCTTTCAAAGTAAGTTTCCAAGAAAGGCTGGAGGGTCACAAACGGTCCACTTAAATTCCACTCTCCTAGACAGAACTTACTTACACAGTATAATAACACCACTTACATAGATGAGATCCAATTAACTACAGTATAATATATAAATAATTAAAAAAACAAACAAACTGCATGCCTAGCCGGTGAACGGGGAGTAATATCGCCGGAGAGAGTAAAAATTTATCGATTACATGGAGCAAATTATTAAATCATTAAAAAAAATTAATTAAAATGTTCATATTATTTTAAAATTATTAAAGTAAATGATAAAATAAAAATAAAAACTTCATACCTAGCCGTCGAACGCGAAAAAATATCGCCGGAGCAAGGAACTAATTGAGAGATTTTGGTGTGAGTTGAAAAAGGAAAAAGGGTTTAAATAGGGGGATAGAGGTCGGCCGGTTCAACTAGACTGGCCGGCCTCCCCCCGACGACCACTACTCAGTCCGGACTAAAATGTTTGATTTGCTTATTTTTGAAACTTTAATATTAAAAAACCTTAACTTGAAGTAGTAAAATTTAATATTAAAAAAAAAACCTTAACTTTAAGGTTTAAATTATAAAAAAAAATCCTTCTATTTATGGTTATTTGTGATTTTAAAATAGTTTTAAAATTATTATGATAACGCATGTCACTTATAAATAATAATGAATTTCGCCATGCGTAGGAACCATCAAAACTAACAATTGGTGTCCCAGCCATTAGTTTATTAGTATAAAAATATTTTTGATGATACAATTTAATGTAAATTTTAATGTGTTAGAATTAGATTTTATGCATAATATATATTGTTAATGTATGTTTGCCTGACATAAAATAGTGATCGGAATTAAATCTATTGTTTGGGTTAAAATTTATTTAAATTACATATTTTTCATTACTATCAAATTTGTAATCTTACGAGGAAGATCTGAGACTACAAGGCCAATGATAAAGCATTCGTCATAGATTTGATCTATTGACGGAATCATAAGGTGGTGCACAAACGAATGTGAATTCACAAATTTAATTTGTGATTTTTTGATGAAATCATTTGGATTATGCAGTTTCAAAGAAGATGAAGATTTAGAATCTTAGTTTTAATTTAATTTAATTTTTTTATATTGTAATTTTAGAAATATCGAAAGGTCAACCCGGTCACTATTTCATTTATTTTTATGTTAATATAACTTGTTATATATTGTCATGCATTCACATATCATATAGATTTTGCATGTTTAGGTTTATTTTAAATTTCTCACATGCCATGCATATAAAATTATATTAAATAGCATGTTAATTTAATAAGGTTCTTATTAAATGGATTAGTTTTAATTTGATTAAAACTAATATTGATTCATTTTATTGAATGATGTGAGAATGAAAGATAAATGAATTTTTAAGGTGTTAAAAATTTACCTTATTTTTACAAAAATCAAATAATTTGATTATTTGAAATTATTAATTTTATAATATATTTATAAGATTAATAATTTAATTAACGATAAATTAATATGATTATCGTTATAAGGGAATATTTGACATTTCATAATCACTAATTCAAAATAATGAGTGGGAGTGGGAAGTTAGGCATAACATCTCTTGGTTTCCACTGTTTGCACAACACCGTGAGATCTAAATAGGGCTTCTAGATGACTTTGATTTTCATCCCCTCTAAGGAGAATATTCACTTAGGTCAATACCAAGGTTGGTCTCCTAGGGATAGGATATGTGAAATATATTTTATGGTTATTCGACTCTAATGCGGGGACTATAAGTTAAATTTCATGAATCCAAAACAGTTGGTTATACTCATGAAAAATATAATTAAAAGTGTTAGTTATATTTTGACCACAAATTTCGGTAAGTTAATAAATTTAAAAAATATGAGATATTTTGAGTAAATTTATTATGTTATAGAGGCTATAGTAGTATTTATATTTTTTTGTGATTAGCATGTTCATGCTCACTCATATACACCCAGTTCTGCTCACTCATCTATGTGCTTCAGCAAATGTCCCTATGAGCTTGACTGACAAACCATGGCTCTTCCAACATCGTCAAAATAGTTAGTTGGCCTTGTAGCATAGTTCGAGATAATGGGCTTGGGTTTATCGAACATGATGCTAATGCAGTCGTTCCTACCCAACCAATGCCTATGCCTCGGCTTCGGCAAAATACCCTATCTGGTAGGATCGCAGAACATGCATATCAAAATCGAGCCGATTCACTCCTTCAACGGCGATATGAAGACCAAGCAACTGCTCAAGGCACATCTTCTTCCGCTCCCATACCAACCCGATCCTACACAAATGATGACTTAGGACGAATGTTGGAAAATCTCACGGTGCAGCAATCACGCATGGAACGCCGTTTGAGGGATCTCCATTGCCGCAAGCTGGAGCATGTGACATTCACAACACAATATATGGAGGCTCAGCTTGCTTTAAATCTTTGCTATATTGCTATATTTTGTGTGGTTTTGCAATATGAAATCTTGGTTCAGGTGTCTATGACTAAAATTTTGAATAAATTTATATTTTAGCCCATAGAAAAACTCTAAGTGAAAGATGACTTATAGTAGTTACAATTGACTTGAGCTTTCAAAGTAAAACTCAAAATCTTGCGCATGTTTTCATTTTTGTTTGGCTTGAGCTGTTGGTTTCATACACATGTAGTCTATATTTAGCGAGGCCCAAACACTGTAAGGGAGTGAACGAGTGAAACACTGTAAGGGAGTGTACCTCCAGACAAATCTAATGAGTGATAGTGAGATAATGATGTGCCATGGAACCCCTTTGAACAATACCAAACCGTGAGAAAATCTCCTAGCCTTTTTGAGACTAATATGTTTGTTCTTCTTATAGGTGATACTCTTCACAAGGTATTTAAAGGAGGAACTAAGCCCCAAGGGAAGGAAGAGCCTCCACCATACAAAGCTTGGAGCATGCCTCGGAAATTTGAAATGAAGGAGTTTGTCCTTCTTTGACAAATTATATAATCCGAGAGACGAATTTTTTTTAATTTCTTGCACAAGACACTTAGATTTATTTTCTTTGGAATGTTTAAGTAGGATTAAGGCTTCATTTGAAGGGTAAAATTGGAAGCTTGATCATGGGAGAGAGAATATAACGCCCCAAATTTAATAAACCCGGTTCGCTACTTATAATACTAAACCGAACTATGACATTTAGAGAAAATTTTTAAAACTTCACCCAACGATCAAATTTGACCTTATAAAAAGAACGTCAAAACTTGCAGCGGAAAATCATTTGTATAAAACAGCATTTATATACTAATTAAAATATTAGAGACAATTGGTTGAAAGAAAACAAAAAATATATATATATAAAACAGAGCACATCTACCGCTGAATAGTCCCAGCGGTAGAAATAGAGACAGAATAGTCTCGGCGGTAGAAGTAGAGACAGAATACGTCTTCTGCTACCGACATCCACCGCTCACATCTACCGTTCGCACCTACCTAAACAACATCTGCCTTTCGACATCTGCCGAACGACACGTCGACTACTCTCATCAACCGCTCAACAGTAACACTTAATCTCCATCGATTGACAACATCTACCGATAGACAACTTCTACCGTCGATAACATCTACCGGTAAACAGTATCACTCAACATCTACCGATAGACAACAGAACAGCGTATCAACCATTTACACTCTAATCAAATAACAACTCCGACTGCTAGAAGAACTGGTAAATTTTACTGAAATCATTCAAAACAACCTGACCCAGTGAAATGTTTGGAAACCAGTAAGAATCACAGTTAGAACTAACAATGTATCATTATCCGAGAAATCTCCAAATGTATCAGAAGTACTAAAAACTATCACAATCCTTAAAATTCTTAGCACACTTCGACAATCATCAACCCATTTAGACTTCACATACAGACATTAGTCAAACTGCCTCATCAGAGCACCAAACCGCGGCATAGATGTGCTCCATCAACTTTACCTATCCCTCTGTAAACTCAGAAAAATCACCTGTTGTAACCTCAGCACCTAGATCACAAAACTCATCTATTAGCCTAATGCTAAATAAGTAGAGTAAAATGAAATGAAGTACTGAAACATAAAACTTAATCATGCAGTACTACTTTCACAACTCAGTTGTATTCGTTTTATGTCGATCCCTCTGTACAATGGGAGGTGGATCAATTTCCCAAGGTCTACATCCTCTACTCGATTAAGGGGCGGATTAGTTCCCTTAATAGCTGATCTGATCCCTTCTTCGATGGTAAGTGGATCAATTTTTCCAAAGTCTGCATCCTCTACTCGATTAAGGGGCGGATTAGTTCCCTTAATAGTTTGTCTATTACAACCTGTTCATGCCTTTCCATGTCATTACATGTAAATTCATTTTCGTACTCATTCAATAGAACATGATGCATGACATACTTGAAACATTCAAGCATGTATAAACCTACTGTTTTGTGATGTAGACCCGAAGGCACACACATACTCCACTTACCTGGTTTTCCTAAGAAATTCCTGGTTGCAAGCTACTTCAAGAGTTGGCTCACCTAAAACATAAGCACAACATTACTTAACTTCATTTTAAACTATCCAAAAATTTAAGGGAAACTAGTTTGGAGGTTTTGTTCTTCGTACATTCCCAATTCACTACAAAACCGAACTCAACTCCTACTCCCAGCATTCTCAAAATACGCATCTACAACCCTCTCTATTGCCTATAATCACTAAAACAGCGAGAGATCGAAGTAAAACTCACCTAAGTTGAAGAAGAATCGAAGAGAACGTCGCCTCGAGGAACCACTGAGCTTGAATGCCGAAAGAGGGAAAAATGAAACAGTGGCGACTAAACCTTCATTAAACCTTCTACTTATAACACTTGCTTCACAATTACTCAAATGCCCTTGGCTAAACAACTTTAACTTATTTAAGCAACCAATCAAATTTACTTAATTTTATAAAAATACAAGTCACAAAATGTTACTAATAAAAATCAGGGCTGACAATTATCGGTTGCTACAGAGAAAGTGCATGTACACCTTGTACCCAACAAATGGTGGCCAAGCATCTCACCGCATTCTAGACGGTTCTTCATCTCTTTCATGCACAAACCCTAGCCCATCTTTTGGAACATATTTAAACATATTTTTCTCATTGTAATGGACATTTTTTTGAATGAAATTTCGTGCTTTTGCTGATGCAAAACCCATCGCCCTAGGGCATCCTTAGTTCTACATTCTCGGCGAGTTTACCCAAGCAATGGAGGCTATCTTCATCACCAAGTTGTGACTACTTAGTAACCATCATCCTCCCCTTTTTTCCTCAGTGTTACCAGAGTTTGGAAGCTGAAGAAAGGTGGGAAAATCGTGCCATTTGGTGAAGCCAATCTGCATTTGTGGAGTAAACTATCATCAAAGGTACAAAACACTTTCTTCTCGAAGCAGCATTGGTTGTCTGTCCACTGTTCTTTCTTCCCAGTGATTTTTCGCTCTGAAATTTTCAGAGTCCACTCTTCACACCCCCAGGTACAACTTGTTAAAATTTCACCCAATTTGGTTCATCCAATCAGGAGTTATAGATTTTACAAGTGGGATGTTATTCTGCTCAGAAAAACTGCTTACCAAGGAGCAAATTTTTCTATTTTGTTTGTTACGTAACTTTTTGGTCTGATAGTTTTTGGAGATGAAATTTTGAGGATATTTCATGCATATTGTTGGTTAGTTTTTGTTTAAATTTCAGATTAATTGGACTTGGTTTGAAGAAGATATTCTGTGCTTGTTGGAGTCTCCTTCGGTCAAGGACTCTTGGTGTAAATCCGAGGAGCACTTGTGTGTTTTTGTGTTGCTGCTCTTAGGTGTTGATAAACCCGGCCTTAGGGCATATCAGATAATAAAATCTTTCTTAGTTTTTTCCAATATCCACAAATATGAATTGAGGTTTTTCATTAAACAAGATAATGATTTAAGCTATCATTGGTTCGTTTGAACTTTCTTGGCCTACCTTGTTGTGTCATTTAATGACACCCTTTAGTCATGCTTTTGAGCCTAATATTTACAGATCAATTTTCACCTATTTCAGTCTAGCTTCATATATATTTTCCTACCCTATCTAATGAGTATTGGGTTTTATTGATATATTTAGGGGAGATTAGGAGAAGGTGGTGATGAGATTTAATAGAAACTCATTTGTCATGTGTTTCTTTTTACTATATTAAGTTTTTTATTTATTTATGTTAGTTATCTGTATAAAAAAAAGAGAGAGAAAAAGAAAAATGGAAGCAAGATTTAAAAGTGTAGCTTTAATTTCAGATTTTATGTTTGTTTATTTTTGCAATTTTATGACAAAGGAGTTAGTTTAGATAATGTTGAATGAGATAAGTTTTGAGGGGTGAGCAAATAAAAGAAAGTTTAAGTGAGTTCAATAAGGGAGTGAGTGATTAGAAGAAAATCTTGAGTGAGTGAAATAAGAAGGGATGAGTTGTGCTCAAAATAATCGCTTGAATCCAAATTATTCCTACCTTTTAGCCACGCCTCTAATTACAAGCTTATAAAAAGTCCTATCGATTTTTTTTGTGATTTACTGATATTTGCTACTAGTGCATAGTGGTCAAGACCGTTGAACGATTAGAGTGAATGGAGTGATCCCATGTGAGGTGTGAATGCATTCCTCTCCCGTAGCTGCATTAGTTGAACCAACAGTTAAAGAAAAGAAAAATAGAGCCACACATACACTCGAGGATTTCCGAGTAAGTAATTGTCAATGCGCTAGTAAGAGTTAATTTTCTACGAAGTGTTTATCTTGGTGGCTTTAGTATGAAATTTGTCAAGCAGAGACAATTACCATTAACTTTGATTGAGATTGCAATGCCATAGTTCATTGATTATTGTGAAATGGGGTTGGGATTGAAATATTTAGTGATAGCCATACTTAATCTTGTTCGCTTGAGAACAAGCTTTCGTTCAAGTTTGGAGGTGTTTGAAAGAATTTGACATTTTTGGGGTAAGTGCGCAAATAAATTTATACCTAACAGGCTAGTTCAATAAAAAGAATTTAATGCATTATGAGAAAAATACGAGAAGAAAAGGAAAGGGAAAACAGAAGGATCGTTGATCGGTCGCCATATTTGGGCGATCGATCGATCGGTCGCCAAAAATGGGACGATCGATTGGCTAATGAAGAGATAGTAATTCTAAGGCAAAAGCCGTACTGATCAGTCGCCATTTCCGAGGCAATTGATCGGCTAAAAATGCAAAATAAAAGGGAAGTTTTAAGAAGAAAACCAGAGGAGGTGCCGATCGATTGGCTACATTCGGGCGATTGATTGGCTGTAGCGAGCAGAATTAAAGCTGAATACAGTGGCTGTGTCAATCGATCGCAGGCTGGAAGCAAACGATCGGCTGACGACGTTCCAAGGGAAGACGCTGAGCCGATCGATCGGCCATCCACAGGCGATCGATCGGTTGTCGTTAAATGAAAAATAAATTAGATTTTAGGTTTTGATTGTTTCAATCTCAATCATTGATCGTGGACCCAGATACCTAATACAAAATCAGGTTATAAAACCAAGACTAGAGGCCGAAACAAAAGGGAGAGAGAACTGCTGAAAACAACGGAGATTGGAATGGAGCAAGAGCATCGAGAAAGGAGAATTTGGATCGACAACTCTAGTTTTTTTTCTTCTCAATTATGAACATCTTTACTTATTTCATTTATTCTCGTTACTTTAGCATAAACTAAACTTCTTTTTTTAGGGCTACAATGTAACTGGATTATGAATATTTATATCTTCTTTAACTCAAATTATTAATTTTCTGTTTCGATATTGTGTTGAGTAATTTATCTTATTTTTTAAACCTTGCAATTGTCTGATCAACAATAACATGTTTGTAGGATTGTTTTGGAACTGAGAAGTAATAAAAAATCGTGTATTGGATAATTTATCATGAAAAGGATGTTAGACTAGAGATAGCTAATATGTTCATGTGGTATTTTAATTTATCATTTCCAATGTACTCAATTAATTCCCAAGTTTAAAGGCCGAGAGATAATAATCTATAAACTGAATAAGTTTGTCATTACTTGAAAGAGTCTGATAGATAAATTTGTGAAATCGCCATCAACACCCTTAAAGTTGTGGAGTGGTCACAAACTTAGTTTGAAACACTTTCTGTAACACCCGTAAAATACTTCCCTTAACGTATGTAGCTCTTAGACTAGATGTTTTATGGGAACTTAATGTTAATTTTAGTGCTTCCCTAAGTATTTGACTGGAGAGTGAATATAGAAAAAGAAAAGATGATTGAAAAGTCAATAGAATTATGAACCAATGGGAAGAAGTAAAGTGCTATGGATTTATTGGAAGGGATTGAAAGGGAAAGAATCACGTTGGAATTAAGGGAGAAAAAGTGAGGTTAAATTTTTAAAATTAGAAAGGTGGGTGGTAATTTTAAAAAGAGAAAAGTCAAAGTAGGTTAGGGAAAAAGGTCTTCTTCTTCTTCATCTTCCACGATTTCCCTACCCTCCATTGCTGAGCTTTCTTCCTTTCATTCCATCAAGGTTTTGCAAGATTTTGTGGTAAGTTTGAGTGGGTTTTATGTTGTCACACGGGGTCCCCTAGAAAAGGGCTCGTGTACAACCCACAAATAGTCAAGATAAGTGCTCAGTTGTGTGTTCGTGTAAAAATGATGAATAAAGGGAAGAAATTACTAAAAATAAAAATAAAAAAGAAATAAAATGCAAGAAAATAAACAATGGATTAATAATGCTAGGGCCGAATATTATATGATGTGTGAGGATGTGAAATATAAAGAAAAAAAATAGAAGGAAAGAGATGGAAAAGAAATGTTATGGATGAGATGTCAAATGCAATGCAAAAAGGAAATAAAATGACATAAAATAAAAAGTGAGGGTGTGTGATGGTGGAGCCAAAATAAAGAGTGATATTGTGTGGATGTGATAGCAATAAAAATAAAGAAAATACCCTTGGAGGTTCCTTAGAGCGATCTTACGGGTTAAGCTCTAGGATAAACGTTTTCCGGGAGGAAAACGACCACCGTAGGCCGGGATTTTTTTCCTCGATCCAACTCCCAATGGAAAAGGTGAGGGAATGAGTAAGAGCTAACCTAGCAACCCAAGCTAGGCTAGCAATGGAGGCTAACTCCTCTTGGTTCAAGGAACCAAGGAAAACACTCCTAAGGATACCCTCCTTTGAGTAGAGAAATAGAAATTTTATAAATGGGCAAAAAATTGTCATACATGCACCAATGCCATGAATTTATAGAGTCCTAGGGTGGATTATTAGGGTTTCCATAAGGATAAAATGAATGGTGGCCCTTGGATGAAAAATGATGGATGGCCAAGATCAAAGCAAACAAGCACACATCCTAGGGAGGAGATGAATGTCATGCCTAAAGGGATCAATGGAGGGAATCTTGCCACATCATCAATCCATGTTGCCACTAACTCTTGTACCTGCAAAATCATACCTTTAAATATGGGCTTTTCTTTGGGCCATGGCTTCCTTTGGGCTCCATTTGTTGTAGACTTTTTCCTTGAATATTTGAGTTGAAATTCTTCAACCCATAATCCACCAACATTCATCTAATCCTAACCACACAATCTAATACATGCAATGCAATTTATAAAATCCTTACAATAAAGGCGAATGTATGCCATATAAGTTCGAAATAAAAATTACAAAAATAGGGCCAGGGAAGACAAATTCTCATTGGGCTAAGTCGTGACTCCTCCAAGTGATCCATAGGAAATCCTTCTTCATAAATTTTCCTACAAAAATAAAAACACGTAATAAATAGAGAATTTAGATAAGGCAAGGGATTTTTACTAACTTTCATTAAGTATGCATCCCGAGGCATGTCATCCTCTCCGGGTGATTTGAGGATTTGACCTCAAATCCGATGGTTGACTATTCGCAAGGAGGACTCTAACAAATTCTCGTCTACTAGTTTGTTTATTACTTTTGATAGGTTGGAGTTTGAAGGCGATAAGGATATATTCTTTCGTTAGAATTTCTAAGTGGCATGGAGGAGGGATGGTCTTACTAAAATTTCCTTTGGTAAGGGTGCAAAAGTTGAATCTGAGGTCTACTTTGGAGGGCGTTTGCTCAAAGATGAAAAGAAATTTTCCAAAGTAGTCGAATTTGACAAGTAGCGGGATGGAAATGATAAAATCCTTCAACCAAAGAAATGATCTAATTATCCTTAAGACCTTAAAAGAAAATTTATTTACCAATAGAACTTTAACTCTAGTCCTATGGTAGAATTTGTGGACATCGAATGGTGGGGAACAAGGTTTTAGTAAACTGCCAATTTGAAGTTTAGAGTGTTTATGAGCTACAGGGAGTAATATTCCTATTAGTGTGTGTAGCTCTAAAAATATAAGAAGGAAGGTAAATGATTGGTTCGAGACCATAGATTAACCTCTTCCTTAGGGATGGAACAGATCGAAAAGTTTCCTCAAGTTTTGGACGAAAAAGAAAAGGAGTGATGATCATACTACCTATCCCAAAAATAATTTCCTCATTTAATTCCGTCTTCTCATGAGGCCATATAAATTCATTCCCCAATTGGTAAGGCAATTCATTGGCAAATAAAGGATTTGAATATTCTTGGAATAAGGAAGTTTTCTCTAGATGCGGGAAGGAAGGGAATTGAGCTACAATCATATTTCCTATTCCATGAATGCCTTCTTCACTTATTTTCCTTTCTTCAACATTTTCCAAGGCATAGGACACCTTTTCTTCATATAAGGGATTGTCATGTCAATTGATAGAAGGGGGTTCTTGATTTTCACTCAACCCGCATTTTGACAATAGTAAATTTTCCTTTGATTTTCCTTTTTGGCGGGTGGCCTCATCTTGAGCAACTTGGTCGGGGGTCATCGGTAGCAATTTGATTTTTCTTCTTCCAAAATTAAGCGTATAACGGTTGAGGAATCCGTCATAGTTTACCCTTCGGTCAAAGTGCCATGGTCGACCCAAAAGGATGTGGCTGGCACTCATTGGAACAACCTCACAAATAACAGAATCTTGGTACGTTCCTATAGTGAAATCTACGGTTACTTGTTTGGTGATCTCATGCTCATTTTTGTCGTCCAACCATTGAAGCTTATAGGGTGTAGGATGATTACGGGTTTCAAGTCCTAATTTTCCGACCATGTCTTGGGAGGCCGCATTTATGCAACTTCCTCCATCGATTATTAACGAACAAACTTTATCTCCTACAGCACATCGACTATGAAATAGATTCTCACGTTGACAGTCCATGTCCACGTGCTTAGTTGTCAATGCTCGCCTTATAACCATTAGTAAAGGTTCGTCTTGAGGCTTGCATTCATCGGCTTCATCTTCGCTCTCTTTTCTACTTAGTCCTTATCGACTTTATTGTATTGGCCTTCGTCCTCTTCACTTTCCCATTCTCCCGTTGACTCCTTAATGACCATCACACGGTGATTAGAACACTCGTTAGCATAGTGCCCTTTTCCTAAGCATTTGAAGCATTGCACATCACGTGCTCTAGGTCCTTTAGGTAGGGATTCTTGGCTTTTGTTTGGTGGGGGATGGTGAGGGGTATTGGGCATTTTCGGGGGCCAATTTTGGTTGAACGGTCTCTTCTCTTCATGTTTTTGGATGGATTTCTCGGAATTGAAATTACGACGAGAAAATTTGTTAGGCAAGTCGGTCTTGCGCTTTCTTTTTAATTGTCTCTCCACCGTGAGGGCTAGTTGGATGACCAATTCCATGGTCTCCAATTGTTGAATTTCAACAAGATCTCCAATATCACGGTTCAAGCCTCTTATGAACCTAGCGATGAGTTGTTCTTGGGGTTCATCAATTGCGCATCGCATGTTAAGGGTTTCGAATTCGGTAAGATATTCATCTACCGAGAGGCTATTTTGTTTTAACGTGTGAAGTTGATGAAAGAGTTCGTGCTTGTAGTGACGAGGGACGAACCTATGGTGCATTATGTTTTTCATGGAAGTCCAAGTTGTAACGGGAGGTCCTAATGTTCTAATTCTTTGGGCTTTAAGGTTGGACCACCACAAGGCGGCGTGGCCAGTGAGTTCAAGAGAGGCTAATTGAATTTTTACTCGCTCGGAGTAATCATGGCACTCAAAAACTCTCTCAACTTTGTCAACCCAATCTAAATATGTGTGGCCGTCACACGTTCCATCGAAAGGGGGAATTGTAATCTTGATGTTGCGGAGGTCGTCAATGTCCCTACGACAATTTGGGCGATACTCTTCATCATCCACCCAATCCTCATCCTCCGAATAATATGGTTGTCTCCTTCTTTGGGGTTCACTCCAATCTTCCTCTATAGGTGGTTGAAAAGGTGCTCTACGCCTAGGGCGTTCGGGAATAATCCTAGAGGAGGTCTCTTGAGAAGGGACACGTTCGTAGAACTCTCTACGAGGAGGATTGTTCAACATTGTTTGGACTTGTTGGGCGAGGCTATTAACTATGCTTGTTAAGGCATCAATTTGTCCTTGCATGCCTCCTTGTGAGCTAGTCTCACCTTCGTGTCATGTGCTTTCGGGTGGGGGAGTATCCCTAGCCCGATGTGGTTCTTGGTGGGGTGGATCTCGATTGAACCCACTTCGATTAGTCATAGTTAAGTGTTTTAATTTAATTCAATTTCTTGTCTAAGTTAAATTTCCTAAATTAGTGAGATGCTTATCTTCTTAATGTCTTAGGAAAATTTTAAGTACTAAGGTAAATTCTTAGCTAAGACAATAAAATTGGGATCATTCTCACTTAAGGAAACAACTTAATGATAACATTAAACACTTAACAATTAATTTTAGAAATGAATATTTCAATAAATGCTAATCACCACAAATTTAGCCCAAGTAAATCCAAGTTATCAATTTTTAAGCAAATCCACTCAAGACAATAATGATATAAACTTAATTATTCCAAAAACAGCAAGTAATAACATTAATTCACAAGTTTAATCAATAGAAACATGCTGAAATTTTCAGAATACTAAGCAGAATTTTAATGTAGTGTTTGGTTCAATTGTTGCCACTTTTAATGATGCAATTGCTAAACTCTTATAAACCAATTTTCATGCATTTAATTAACAGCATATAATAGGTGAGTTTATAAGTTAAAATAAAAGCAATAATCAGCAAATTAATAGGCAAATTTGAACATATCATGAAGATGCAAAAATCGATGATATAAGGCAATAATAATCCGATTTCGATAATGATAGATCCAAGTCGATTTTTAACACAAAAAATTCCAGAAAATTAATATAATTATTAGACAATATCTAAGTGTTAATCATGACTCAAACGTCAACAAGAAGTGTTAAGAAACCGTGGCTAAAGATAAAATAACCCGAGAACAAGAAGAAGCAAAAACCGTGAAAATTATGCAACAAATTATAAACCGGTTTTGCAATTTTCTTTAGGCCGATTTCATGCACATTTTTCTACCATATTTTCAGCAAAGTTTTGGTTTAGATCTAGACGAAAATAACGATTAAATATAAAGCAAATATCATAGAAGAACCGATGCTAAGATGAAGAATAGACCGAAAAGGAAAAAGAGAATAACTAGGAAAGATTTAACTATACCTCGGCTGATTTCTTCCTCTATTGCAAACCATATTTCAACAAGATATTCAAGTTAATAAATAGCATTAAAATGGCAGCAAATAAAAGAGTTAGATTAGCACCAAGTTAGCACAAAGTTAGATCAACAATATATGGAAAACAATGCGGAAAAATAAAGGAATTAATGCTAGAAAAGGAAACGAGCCGCTATCCCGGGTTTGTGCCGATTTTTGACTATTGTCATGGCAACTAAACGCATTTGGGAAGCCTTGTGGCTCTGATACCACTTGACACGGGGTCCCCTAGAAAAGGGCTCGTGTACAACCCACAAATAGTCAAGATAAGTGCTCGGTTGTGTGTTCGTGTAAAAATGATGAATAAAGGGAAGAAATTACTAAAAGAAATAAAATGCAAGAAAATAAACAATGGATTAATAATGCTAGGGCCGAATATTATATGATGTGTGAGGATGTGAAATATAAAGAAAAAAAATAGAAGGAAAGAGATGGAGAAGAAATGTTATGGATGAGAATGTCAATGCAATGCAAAAAGGAAATAAATGACATAAAATAAAAAGTGAGGGTGTGTGATTGGTGGAGCCAAAAATAAAGAGTGATATTGTGTGGATGTGATAGCAATAAAAATAAGAAAATACCCTTGGAGGTTCCTTAGAGCGATCTTATAAAAATAAAAAAGAAATAAAATGCAAGAAATAAACAATGGATTAATAATGCTAGGGCCGAATATTATATGATGTGTGAGGATGTGAAATATAAAGAAAAAAAATAGAAGGAAGAGATGGAGAAGAAATGTTATGGATGAGATGTCAAATGCAATGCAAAAAGGAAATAAAATGACATAAATAAAAAGTGAGGGTTGTGTGACTTGGTGGAGCCAAAAATAAAGAGTGATATTGTGTGGATGTGATAGCAATAAAAATAAAGAAAATACCACTTGGAGGTTCCTTAGAGCGATCTTACGCTTACGGGTTAAGCTCTAGGATAAACGTTTTCCGGGAGGAAAACGACCACCGTAGGCTGGGATTTTCGTCCTCGATCCAACTCCCAATGGAGAAGGTGAGGGAATGAGTAAGAGCTAACCTAGCAACCCAAGCTAGGCTAGCAATGGAGGCTAACTCCTCTTGGTTCAAGGAACCAAGGAAAACACTCCTAAGGATACCCTCCTTTGAGTAGAGAAATAGAAATTTTATAAATGGGCAAAAAATTGTCATACATGCACCAATGCCATGAATTTATAGAGTCCTAGGGTGGATTATTAGGGTTTCCATAAGGATGAAATGAATGGTGGCCCTTGGATGAAAAATGATGGATGGCCAAGATCAAAGCAAACAAGCACACATCCTAGGGAGGAGATGAATATCATGCCTAAAGGGATCAATGGAGGGAATCTTGCCACATTATGTTGCCACTAACTCTTGTACCTGCAAAATCATACCTTTAAATATGGACTCTTCTTTGGGCCATGGCTTCCTTTGGGCTCCATTTGTTGTAGACTTTTTCCTTGAATATTTGAGTTGAAATTCTTCAACCCATAATCCACCAACATTCATCTAATCCTAACCACACAATCTAATACATGCAATGCAATTTATAAAATCCTTACAATAAAGGCGAATGTATGCCAAATAAGTTCGAAATAAAAATTACAAAAATAGGGCCCGGGAAGACAAATTCTCGTTGGGCTAAGTCGTGACTCCTCCAAGTGATCCATAGGAAATCCTTCTTCATAAATTTTCCTACAAAAATAAAAACACGTAATAAATAGAGAATTTAGATAAGGCAAGGGATTTTTACTAACTTTCATTAAGTATGCATCTCGAGGCATGTCATGTTGTATGCAACTAGGTGAAGAATTTTTGTGTTTATGTTGAGTTTTTATGGAGTTTGATTAGGGTTTGGAAAACCCTAAATGTGAATTCCAAAATTTTCATTCATTGGCTAGTTTTCTTCCTAAATTTAGTGTTTCAAATGTTAGATAGATTAGTTTAGGTGGTTTATGGAGTTAGAGTAGAGTATAGATGGAAGTTGTAACAATTAGTAATTTAAATGAAAAATTCCCAATTCAATTCAAATTTTGATTCCAAGCAATCTGTAACCTAATTTTTTGGATAAAAATAAGATTAAAATCAAGGTAAATTAGATGAACCTAACCCGAAAAATCAACCAAATTCAGAAGAGGTTTTGATTTGAGGTTCAACAAACCCGAATTGAAATCGGATTTTCAGAGAACCAGTCGGATTCTTCTCTGAAAATCCGACGTTCAATTTGTTTGTATGTGATCTAAAAGACGTCTAGATACAAAGGAGAGATCTAACTGGACATCGCTAAAAATCCGAGCTAGAGGACTTGTAGCTCGGAAAATCCGATTGGAACTCGGATTTCACGGAGGGTGCGGGAGCCGATCCACCCCTATAAATAGAGCCTTCGATGAGGAGGAAAACTCACACCATTAGCTCTCTCCCTCTCGAGTTCTCCAGAAGAAGAAAAGAACTCTTACCTCTTCGGTCACCGGCGACAATCTGAGGAAGTAGCGAGTTCCGACAAGAACTAAAGTTTGCATATTTGTTGGATAAACGTCAGGCACGAGAGGAGGTTTGTTTTATAGTTCTAAGGATAATAATGTATTTATATCGACAAATGCCACATTCATAGAACATGACTATATAACAAATTACAAACCTCATAGTAAAATTGTCTTAATAGAGATTCTATCTAATCAAGTTAGACTTTTTACAACAATAATTGTTGATCCACAAGATACATAAAACACCACTTTCTCAAATCAACCCATCATCACACATCGTCATAGCAAAAGGGTAGTACGACTACCATCCCAATATTGACACGATGGTGAAGCACAAGTTGTTATCACTGATGATGGGAATGATGATCTTTTGACATATAGATGTGCAATGGAAGACTCTGACAAAAAAACATGGCTTGAAGCTATGAAACTTGAAATGGAATCTATGTATTCCAACTCAGTCTGGGATCTTATAGATTTACGTGAAGGGATAAAACTTATTGGTTGTAAATAGATCTACAAGAAGAAACTTCGAGTAAACGGAAATGTAGAGACATTCAAAACTTGACTGATGGCTAATGGTTATACTAAAAAGGAAGAGATTGACTATAAAGAAACATTCTCACCAGTAACAATGTTTAAGTTTATTAGTATTCTGTTTTCCATAGTTGCTCATTATGATTATTAGATTTGGCAGATGGACGTTAAGACGGCTTTTTTGAATGACCATCTTGAGGAGACTATCTACATAGAGCAGCCAGAGAGTTTCATAGCACAAGATGCACAACAAAAGGTTTGTAAATTGCAAAGGTCTATTTATGGACTCAAGCAAGCATTTAAGTCATGGTATATGAGATTTGATGATGCGATCAAATCTTATAGATTTTTTGCAATGTCTTGATGAGTCTTGTGTATACAAACTCTTCAAAGAGAAACAAGTGATTTTTTTTATTTTTTATGTCGATAGCATTCTACTTATTGGGAATAATGTAGGATTATTATCAGGCATAAAAGCTTGGTTGGGTAAGCAATTCCAAATGAAAGATTTGGGAGAAACAATCTATATTCTTAGGATTCGTTTATTTAAAGATCGCAAGAATAAGTTGTAAGCTTTATCTCAAGCATTGTATATTGACAAAATGATTGTCAGATATTCAATGCAGAACTCTAAGAAGGGTAATTTACCTTCTCGTCATGGAGTTAATCTTTCTAATAAGCAGTGTCTAGACACGCCTCAAAAGGGAGAGGATATGTAACGCTATCCTTATGCATCAACAGTTAGTAGCATGATGTATGTTATGTAAAACCTGATATTTGCTATGCAGTAGGGATAGTTAGCCGTTTTAAGTCTAATTCAGGATTAGATCACTAAATAACAGTCAAGTACATTCTCAAGTATCTTAGGAGAACGAGAAATTATACGCTTGTATATTCTAGTAGGGATTTGACTCCTACAAGATATACCAATTCTGATTTTTGGACTAATAAAGATGATCGAAAGTCGATATCTGGATCAGTATTTACTCTTGGTTGTGAAGCCATTGTTTGGAGAAGTACCAAACAAAGAGGAGTTTCTGACTCGACTATGGAAGTCGAGTACATAGTTGCTTCAGAAGCAGCTAAAGAAGCTGTATAGCTCCAGAAGTTCTCTACTGATCTAGAAGTTATTCCACGTATGAATAAACCACTAACATTTTATTGTGATAATAGTGGAGCAGTGGCGAATTCTAAAGAACCTAGAAGCCACAAAAGGTCAAAACATATAGAGAGAAAATATCATCTAATAAGAGAGATCGTGCAACATGGAGACGTCGCCGTTTTAAAGATTCCAGCCACTGAGAATCTTGTTGATCCCTTCACCAAGATGTTGCCTGCAAAAAAATTTGATAAACATCTAGAAGGATATTAGAGACATGTCTCATTTGCTTTAGGGCAAGTGGGAGATTGTTGGGTATAATGTGTCCATCAAACAAATGTTATAAACATTTTTATTGTAATAAATAAATAAATTTTATGATTAATTTTTATGTTTGCAAATTCAAAGAAAAATCATTGATTATTTGTGCAATTTTAAATTTACATATATGCTGATATATGTGAGATTAAATTTAAAAATAAATAATCACATTAGCCTATGACTTATATTTGAAGTATGTGATCTTCAAATTAATAAAGTCATAAATACAGTTCACTTCGTTGAGAACGTATATTCATATCCAGACTATAT
Source organism: Begonia masoniana (assembly GCA_022432975.1). Taxonomy (NCBI): domain Eukaryota; kingdom Viridiplantae; phylum Streptophyta; class Magnoliopsida; order Cucurbitales; family Begoniaceae; genus Begonia; species Begonia masoniana. Next base: position 8,843,895 of record CM039511.1, on the reverse strand, counting down.
ATGTAGTGACAGAAAGTTATTATATCTTATATAATGTTATTATATAGGATTGGACTAGACAAAATTATATAGTTCTAATAAATTCTGTTAAATTAAGAACAATTAATTTTATCACAATAATGGTCATATATGTATGATCTTAAATTTATTGTATTTAGTAGACTCCTATTTTATTTCAATTTATTATTTGATTTAATCGGTATAGTTTTGAATATATTACATTACATAAGTCTTGTATTTTGAGAATAAATTAAATGAGTAGCTGAGAATACTAACATTGATACGATGAAATTTATAATACAAGATTCCCTTGTTTGTTAGTTCAGAGATTGAATAATTAGTGCGCAAATTCATAAATGTTATGAATTAATTATCATTAATAATTAATAGTAGTCGAGGGTAAAAATGTAATATGAAAGGTTAACGGATTTTATACTTAGCTCTATTACGAATCTTAATGGAGGATTCATACATATGTAATAACTATAACAATGGATATTACTTTGAATAAATATACTCTATAGTTCTAAGAGTGCAACTCTAGGCATTTAGTGGAATTCCTCTAGAGTTAATAATTGTGATAATTAATATAAACAGTTTATATTAATTAACAATTATTATTGGAGCTTAAAAATATAGGTTCATCGGTCTCTTTTATATCACTAAATAATTTTCATGTTACAAGAATAAATATATAAATAATTAATCATTTATAAACACTCACATGATTCAAAATATATAAATAGTTTTTATATTTTGAATTCAAAATTCAATGTCTTATTAGATGAGATTATTTTAAAGGATTTAAAATAGATTTAAAGAATCTTATCAGTTGAGATTTTATCTTCAAATATAAATTGAAGTTTGTTATTTAGCAAACTGTCAAATCTGAATTTTGAAATTTAATTTAAAAGTAGATATGAAAAATCTGATAAGGTAAGATTTGATCTTCAATTCAATTTAAAAGTAGATCGAGAAAATCTCATAAGATGAGATTATCTCAAAAAATTGTTTTCATAAATATAATCTAAAAAATATTTTGAGATTATATGATTAGTCAATAAATTGATTTATTAAATAAATCAACTGCTAATTAAATCTAGGAGATTTGATTAAACAAAATTTATTTTTTAAAAATAAGTTTTTGTTGAAATAAATCTTAAAATTGTTTTAAAAATGGATCTATAAAAATCTCAAATGGGATTTGGCAAAAAAAAAAAAACAGAAAAAATAGAGAGATAGAAATCTAATTCTTTTGAGAGAAAGTGTCTAACATTTTCTGTATTTAGTTTTAGGAAAACATTTTTCAAGATCGAAGAGAGACGTCTCATGTGTTGAGAACACGTCTCTCCATAAATATAAGAGTGTTATTCTCATAAGTTGGACGCTCACATGTCAAGAAATTAAAGTGAAAAGATCTTCAGAGAAGACTTAGCAATTTCAAAGTCTTCATAAAGCACTTGATTCTAAGTTAAGTCTGTTAAGATCAGATGAGAGTATCTGATTAAAAGCATCTCTCAAAAGGGTATTATCTTTTATTCTTATAAAATCTAAATCTAATTTTTTTTTAATGTAAATTGGTTACATTTTGAAAATACATATTTCTCAAAATATTTTCTTTTAAATTAACGATTCTATTTATGGTTATTTGTGATTTTAAAATACTTTTAAAATCAATATGGTAACGCATGTCACTATTATTATAAATAAAGAAGATCGCATGATAAAAACTTAATTTTTGTTACAACACGTTAACGACAAAGACTTAATTGCTAACGCCTCTAAATTCAAAATGTTACTTGCCTAGAAGATAAACGTAACATTACTCGCAAAAAATATATGAGTAAAGGCAGAGCAACTGGGCTTATCTAAGATCGACGGGCTCTTTCTCTCGAATTGGGTTGGACGGTGCTTCGTTTCTGCTGGGCTTTTCTTCTGTCGACCTGATCCTTGTCTTGGCCTGGGTTTTGTTCCATGAGCTGGCATCTATCTATGTGGGCTGGAGTTGGGATGGGCTTATCTGACATGGACTGGGCACTTTACTTCCGTTTGGGGTTGGGCAATGCTTCATTCGAGCTAAGTCCATCTTTGTGATTGGGTTGGGCAATGATTAACTTTTTTACTAATGAATTTGCTTTTCTTGCAGGAATGAATCCTATTGTTAACATCACATGAGAGCCTAATTCGGAGGATATGGATCATCCTGTGCACAACCTCACTTGGGACACAAAGATGGACTCCTCAATTGACCCAGTGGGAATTGGTCTTCCCAGCCCCTAAAATTATGTAAATTTTTTGTTTAAAACTTGTGTCAAACTCTAGCCTTCTTGTATGAACTATTTATATTGCATCATGTATTAGATTGAATGGCTATGATTAGATAGATGTATGATGGTAGATGATGGGTTGAAGATCGGCCTACAAAAGAGGAAGAAAATTATCACACATGTGGATTTCCTAGTTCAACAAATTGGACCAAAATGAAGACTTGCCCAAATGAGAGCCCAAATTTAAGGTATGAAATTTGCAGGTACATTTGATAGTGGCAACAAGGATCAATGACTTGGCAAAAACTCAGCCCTTGATCAAGCAATGCACGACTGTAATGTGGGGCGTCGGATTGGTGTGCGCGCAAGAGCATCACAGCCGTCGACCAAGAGCGCAACGAGCTGCATCTGGACCATCGATCGGGCGTGCACGGATCAACACCTGCACCGTTGGACGTTGTTTTTAGCGTCCATCCGGGTACTGTTCGCGAAAACAGTAACAGTTTACGTTTTTTTTTTCGCTGTTTTATAAATTAATTTTTAAAAAAATACTAAACGATATTGGATTTACTTAAAATTTTTATCACATATTCACCACGTTATGAGAAGATAATCTGAAAAGTTTCGTGATTTTCTACCACTTGTACGATTTATTGTAATTTTAGTGAATTATTTTATAAAACATACATAAAAAAATTATAATAAATCATGTAAGTATTGTAAAATCACAAAAAATTTCGAATTATCTTCTCATAACGTGGTGAATATGTGATAAAAATTTTAAATAAATCCAATATCGTTTAGTATTTTTGAAAAATTAATTTATAAAACAGCGAAAAAAAAAACGTAAACGATTACTGTTCACGTGAACATTACCCGGACGGACACTGTTTTTTAGCGTCCGTCCGGCGTGGTCATATTTGGCACATATTTGATACTTTATGGTTTACATTATTAAAAAAATTAATTTGTGGTTGGAATTGAAGAATACTAATACTTGGTGTTCTTAATTGGTAATTTCGCTGTTTATAAATTAATTTTTAAAAAAATACTAAACGATATTGGATTTACTTAAAATTTTTATCACATATTCACCACGTTATGAGAAGATAATCTGAAAAGTTTCGTGATTTTCTACCACTTGTACGATTTATTGTAATTTTAGTGAATTATTTTATAAAACATACATAAAAAAATTATAATAAATCATGTAAGTATTGTAAAATCACAAAAAATTTCGAATTATCTTCTCATAACGTGGTGAATATGTGATAAAAATTTTAAATAAATCCAATATCGTTTAGTATTTTTGAAAAATTAATTTATAAAACAGCGAAAAAAAAAACGTAAACGATTACTGTTCACGTGAACATTACCCGGACGGACACTGTTTTTTAGCGTCCGTCCGGCGTGGTCATATTTGGCACATATTTGATACTTTATGGTTTACATTATTAAAAAAATTAATTTGTGGTTGGAATTGAAGAATACTAATACTTGGTGTTCTTAATTGGTAATTTCCCAACTTTGGACGGACAACCCACGGCGTGCCGATTAAGCCACCATAGTGATTTCGGTTTGGACTTCTTCCCAAGGACAGAAGCCTATGCGTTGGGGATGGGTTTGAACCACTTCCTTCTTAGTTCACACTCTAGAAAGAGTGGAGAGGAAGACGAGATTAAGAACTCCGAAGCACCCTTAAGCTTGTGAGCAATGAAAGCTCCAACTCCCTCGGCTATTGTAACCGAGATAACCTACCCTTGAGGTTTCAATTCACTGGTGTTTCTCTAAGGAAAACAGCAGATATTCTCATTCCAAATCAAAAATCCGTATACAAACACCAAAACGATGCTTAAATACCTAAGGTGGCTGGTTTGGGGTGCTGAAGAGAGAAAATTATCGTTGGAGGAGAAATGAGCAATCAGCCGTCGAATTTAACCTCATCGCGTGCCCGAGAGCTGCTCCGTGCAACGCCGCTCATTGGCTGGGCAGGTCGCTGTACAAATTAGTCAGAAATGCGCGCTCGCCGTCGCTCTTCTGAAGCGATTCGCTGGGCTCGGGTCTTTGGTGTTTGAAAACTGAAATCGACTGAAGTGAATTGCTGAATGGCTGAAGTTGCTTGGTGGAAGTTGGAGTTGGGCTGAACTGATGAAGACTTATGAAGTTGGGCTGAATGAAGGCTATTAAGTTGGGCTGAATTTGATGAAGGCTATTAAGTTGGGCTGACTCCTTTTAAGTGTGGATTAACCTTGTTGAAGAATCGTACCCAATTTTGAAACCAAACCTTTAAAGCACCACTAACCATAACCACACAACCTAATTCTAAATGTCTAATTATGCATATGTCTAATTATGCATGATTAACAATAATGGATAAAGTTGTATTGGAGAAAATGAATCCTCAGATTGCTTTCTTGAGGCATATTTCCTTTCATATTTCATTCTAAAATATATTAGTGTCATTTACTCATTTATCAGTTTTGGATAATGTTTTCCATAGCTGAATAATATATGGAGTAGTATGATGAAGATTAAGGACAGTCAGTTATTCACTCTCGACATTTTCACGAAGCCTTAAAAAATGTGATGAGATTGAAGCTTATTGTCTCATTCCTTAGTTGTTTGTCTGAATCAAGTGATTATAGATCACGTCTTTTTCAAGTTAATAGAACTTGTTCTAGATTATTATCTTTTCCATACATTTAGCTACCCATTATTGTCATTCCTCAAGCAATTATGGTCGCGTGATTTGAGATTTTCAGTTAAAAAACACTCAATTCAGTCGTTGTTTTATGCAATAATTGAGTTGATACATCATTTTTTTTCTTAATTTGAAATTTTTTATTAAAAAATAATTAATAATGAGAAAACCGAAATAGAAGGAACCCGGTCCTAAAATTTTTTTAATGATACCGGTTTTAAAAATTAAAAACCGAATGTTATTGATCCTATCTTAATTCTTCTTAAAACCGAACCAGATAATAGCCACATTATTCGAATATCCAAGAACATAGACAGAAACTCAATACTAAAGATTGACAGTGAAGATACTTGAGAATGATTACTCCAAATTGGCGTACACGAATCGCGAAACTACATTGGATCGGAAAAGATTGTGGTGTTGCGAAAAATATCGCGGAGTAAACACCGAGAACATAGATCGTGGTGTTGCAAAAAAGATCACCGACAGTATCAACGAACAGGCTGAAGCTGCGAATGGGCGGCAAATAAAGCGTCAAAGGCACCGCCGAGAACGCCACCGCGAAGAACAGCTGCAACATTTGAACTCCGATCGTCTTCCCACACAATCTAAGCAAGAACTATTGCGCTGCAATTTCCCACACAATCTGGAGAAGGAAGAAGGTAACAGCAAAGGGGGGAGAGAGAGAGAGAGAGAGAGAGAGAGAGATCATAGAAATGATTTTCGTATATTGATTGGATTGTACTAGTATACCGGTAAGAACAGAGTAAATGTAACTACTAAGTACAAACCTAACTAGAAATACTAAAGACAAATAGGTTGAGAACACAGGTGAACAATAGAGTAGTTTTATTTTCCAAAAGTAATACTAAACCTGATTATACGTAAATCCTTTGAGCTTCAACTATAGCCTCAAAAACACAGCTTCAGATCAAACAAAATAAACACCAGACAAATGACTAGAAGTAGGCACCTAAGAAGTATTGGCGTCTTCCACGGCTCTGCATTGGCGTCTTCCACCATGCCTTTCCTTGAACACTCTGTAGTCTATGCAGGCAGAAGTTCTCCTAAGTGTTTTAATAGTAAAAAACTAGAAATAGTATGAGAATGTTGCAAAACACGTTGTTCGTGTGGTTTTATAGAACTATGGGAAGGGGAAAGAAGCGAGAAAATTTAGTTACTTAATTTTTAATTTAAATTTGTAATATTAACTAAGATGTTTTCCTTGCATTTTCATGTTTCGGTGTTTTATTTTGATGTTCTTTTTATGCTGTCCCTAGTGTTTTCGTCTGGACAATGACTCATGGTAGTCGAATGGCTCTTGAAGCTCCGCTTGATCAATGGGCTTCTTTTTCTAAGCTTTTTGATTTGAATAAAGCCCATTGATCAAGCAGAGCTTCAAGAGTCATTTGAGAGCCACGAGTCATCATCCAGATGAAAACAACAAGGACTGTATAAAAAGAACATCAAAATGAAACATCGAAACATGAAAATGCAAGGAAAACAACATCCTAGTTAGTTAATATTACAAATTTAAATTAAAAATTAAGTAATTAAAATTTCCCGCTTCTTTCCCTTCCCATGGTTCTATAAAACTACACGAACAACGTGTTCTTCAACATTCTCATACTATTTTTAGTTGGCATATATTACAAAGAGTTCAAAGCAAGGAAAGGCATGGTGTCTACAAAGATTTCAAGGCAAGGAAAGGCATGGTGGAAGACACCAACGCCGACACATAGGTCAAGGCAGAGGCGGAGTCGGAGAAGACGACCTGATACTTCTGAGGTGCCTATTTCTAGTCATTTGTCTTGCGTTTTTTTTGTTTGCTCTGAAGCTGTTGTTCTGATACTATGGTTGACGCTCAAAGGATTTACGTATAATCAAGTTTAGTATTACTTTTGGAAATAAAAACTACTCTATTATTCACCTATTTCTCTGTTCCCGGTCTATTTGTCTTTAGTATTCCTAGTTAGGTTTGTACTTAGTAGTTACATTTACTCAGTTCTTACCGATATACTAATACAATCTAATCTATATACGAAAGTCATTTCTCGGAGTTCTTAATCTCGTCTTCCTCTCCACTCTTTCTAGAGTGTGAACTAAGAAGGAAGTGGTTCAAACGCTTAGGCTTCTATCCTTGGGAAGAAGTACAAACCAAAAGCACTATGTTGGCTTAATCGGCATGCCGTGGGTTGTCCGTCCAAAGTTCCATTTTGCTGTTTATCTTTCCATTTTACTGTTTTCAGTTTTCCTCTTTCTCTGTTGACTTGTTTTTGTTGTCTGTTGAGGTGTTCATTGAGCACCGACCCTCTGTTTATTTTAGTCTTCCGATTGCGTCATTTTAGGCCACGTTTTTCCGTCATTCTCCAACTCCAATCACAAAATAAATTATGCAAGCATTAATTTTAAAAAAGGCTAAAATTGTTTTTGCCCTTTTAAAAGTCTTGATTTTCAAAGACAAAATTGATTACAATTAATTTGTCTAAGGGTAGACAAATTCCCAATCTACCCAAAAATGTCTTTATTTTCTTGTTGGAAAAAAAAAAAAAAAAAAATCATGCAAGCATATTTGAACATATTCATTTTCATGCTAAACAATCAAGTCAAAACTAAACTCAAATGAAAAAATCAATCTTTTCAAATTAATGAGTAAAAATCTAACGATACTTATAACTAATGTTAAACTAGGCAAGTTAACTTTGATCTCAAAGAAAATTTATCCATGAAAAGAAATTTTCAAACCTAGCAAATGATCTTTATCCTCAATCAAAATTTGCGAGGGGATGCCAACTTTAAACAAACAAATAAACCATTAAACATAATTTTCTCAAATGGGCCATCAACAATTTTAACACTTCTGCAAACAAATCAAAATAGATTCATCATTTGTCCAATAAGTCATCAAAACACAGCAACATATTCAAGGACATGTATTGAGGAAAAACACAGATTATCAAAAAAATTTCCAGTTTTTGTATAGACATTTTCACAAACAGATTCTAGGCATTCTGGAAAATAACAGAACATTCCCATAAGACGTGCTTCAGCAAAGAGAATTAATATGTAAGAAAAACCAATAACATTTTATCTATTCTCGGTTATACACCAAAAAAATCAGAATGTAAATTGGAATTAGTCAATATGCTTAGACAATTGAAGCACAACTAGCACAAGGAATAAAAACTTACTTAATCAAATAGTATGGGCTAAAAGAAACTCCAACTTGTACTGCACAATCTTTGCTTATCAACCAGACAAAACACTACTAACAAACAGATCAATATATCTAAGACAAGAGAAAAGAAAACAAAGAATTCACACTACTCAATTTTAATATCCTTTCGGTGAAAACAGAATTCTGGTTTGGTTCTGAAAAGGAAATCCAAATGGTAATGTAATAGCCAAATTTTCTTTCAAGCTCCAACATTTTCTTTAAAACACATCAATAGTTGTGCAACAATCTGGTTAATTGCTCACGAGTCAATTTAGATATCAAGCAGAAACAGGTTCTCGGTTTAGGCTAAAAATCATCACTTCTTTGCAAACAATTTTAACCAGCAAAACTTTCCAAAACACGGGGCAATGAATAATACATAACATCACAATAACACCCAGAAAAGATACAGAAATCTCTATCAGTAAATTGATATCTACTTGGTGGAAACAGAATTTGAACCAGAAACATTTTGATTTTGTTTTTTTTTTGTTGAGAAAACTAACTAGAGGTAATCCAAATTCTTCTCACAAACTCCAGTAGATTATTCATTCAAAAATACAGTAAATAGTTTTAGAAGGCAATATGGATAATAAACCAAAATAACACATCAAAACAGGAGAAATTAGTATAGGTGTCAAAACAGATTATTGGTGGTTTAGCTAAATATTTTTTTAATTGTTCACCCAAAATGACATGAATTAATCCTAATAAAACTAACCAAGATAACAGCTCAAAAATGTTCAGTAAACACAGCAAAATTTGATAAAACAAGTTTGAACACTAAGCAGAATAAATGCTGATTATGCATGAGAATTACCTTCAGTTACTTGGAGATAACAGAACAATAACCTCAAGCAAACGTGGATATTTAGTCAGAGAACAAGAGAATTAAACATGAGAAATATTATTGGTTAGGACAATAGAACAGAACATAATTCTCATGCAAGTGTGGGATCTTCTGGAAAGTAAAATAGGAATAGTATCATAGATCAGAACAACAATGATAACAAAAGGAACATCCAAGCATGCTGATTATATAAGCAGAATATTAACTCATGCACGTGGATATTCTGGTCTTCAAACAGAAACTAAACATTTGAAAAACAGACAATACAATGGCAGACACGAAACAATCATGCATGCTGAGACAGAACAGAACAAAAAATAAACAGAAACAACATTATTAGAAAACAGAAACGAAAGACTAAGACAGAAACAAGAGTCACTAAACCAAACAGATAACAACCTGAATACTAAACAATATTCAAAATAATTATGCTAGAAAATTATTATCGGTTTCGTGAAGAAAGCATATCAATAATTTCATGCAAATGTGGGTATGCTGGATAGTAAACAGAGACAAAACACAACATCACACAACAAGAAACAAAAAATTAAACAAAACAAACATAGAACTCAAAAACAGAAAACACATGATGCATTCAACTAAGAGTTCAGGAGCGACGATGATGATTATTCATACCTCTACCCCAGGTTAATGAGGATTCATTAGCAGGATTGCCGTTCCAACAAGACGCATGAAACTGCGATTAGAAAAGTTTGCTTTATTCAGATGCTTAAACAAATCCTTTGGCTAATCTTTCTTGCGATACTTGCCAGAGCTTAAAATTAAAAAATGGCTTTCCCGCTCACACCTCGCAAATTATCTCTATCAAAACAGTTACCTTCCCGCTCTTTCTATAAAAAAAAAGCAAAATCTTTCTTCTCTTCTTTCCAAAAAAGTAGTTTCCAAGACTCATTCCCACTCCCTTGATTCGTCATTCTTCAAAACCTTAACAAAGACTCTGTCCAATCTATATTACAGAGAGTTCAAGGGCCCGCCTAGTGGCAAACGCGGAGGGAGAGGAGGGGGAGGAGTTAGCGAGGTAGAATTTCTGAAATAGTTAGTTTTAGCCTTTTTTTCTAGCGATTGTTTTTCTTTTTGCGTTGATCATGTTTTCGATGTGGAGATCGCTGGTGTGACACACCCCGTCACAAGGAAAAGAAAGAAGATTGATTTTGTAGAAATGCTATGGCGGTGGTCGAACTTCTGACTTGGTTAATTTTAGTTTTTTTTTTTCTTGTGATGGCCTTTCTTTTTGCGATGGCCTTTTTTCGGGTGTGTCACACTAGCGATCACCACACCGAAAACACGATCAATGCAAATAGAAAGATCATCACAAGAAAAAATGCTAAAACTAACCACTTCAGAAATTCTACCACCGCCACAGCATCTCTACAAAACCAACTTTCTTCCTTTTCTTTGTGACGGGGTGTTTCACACCAGCGATCGCCACACCGAAAACACGATCAACACAAAAAGAAAGGTCATCGCTAGAAAAAATGCTAAAACTAACCACTTCAGAAATTCTACCTCGCCAACTCTTCCCCATCCTCCCCCTCCTCTCCCTCCGCCTCCTCTGCGTTTGCCACCAGGCGGGCCCTTGAACTCTCTATAATATAGATTGGACGGAGTCTTTGTCATGGCTTTGAAGAATGACGAACCAAGAGAGTGGGAATGAATCTTGGAAACTACTTTTTTGGACAGAATAGAACAAAGATTTTGCTTGTTTTATAGGAGCGGAAAGGTAACCGTTTCGATAGAGACAATGTGCGAGCTGTGAGCGGGAAATCCATTACTTAATTTTAATTTTAAGCTCTGGCAAGTATCGCCAGAAAAATTAGCTGGAGGCTTTGTGGATCTGTTTAAGCATTTGAATAAAGCGAACTTTTCTAATCGCCGTCGCAGTTTCAAACGTCTCGTTTAGGACGACAATCCTACTAATGAATCCTCATTAACCCGGGGTAGAGATATGAATAATCATCATCATCGCTCTTAGTTCTTTGTGTTCGCTAGTGGTGGTGTTAAGGACAAAGTTAGTTTTAAGCTTTTTTCTTGCGATAGCGTTTCTTTTTGCGTTGATCGTGTTTTCGGTGTGGCGATCGCTGGTGTTACACACTTCGTCACAAAGGAAAAGGAAGAAGGTTGGTTCGGTAGAGATGCTATGGCAGTGCTAGAATTTCTGAAGTGGTTAGTTTTAGTATTTTTTCTTACTATGGCCTTTCTTTTTGCGTTGATTGTGTTTTCGGTGTGGCAATCGCTGGTGTGACACACCCCGTCACAAGGAAAAGAAAGAATGTTGGTTCTATAGAGCTGCTATGGCGGTGGTAGAAGGTTGAGCTTAATGATTTCTCTCTCTTCTCCTTTCTTAGTTGGGCACCTCTCAGATCTGACTCTGCAACCTTCTACAGAAAACCTAAAATAGTTTCTAAAAAAAATAACCTTCTACCACCGTCATAGCATCTCTACAGAACCAACCTTCTTCTTTTTCCTTGTGACGGGGTGTGTCACACCAGCGATCGCTACACCGAAAACACGATCAATGCAAAAAATAAAGGTCATCGCAAGAAAAAAGCCTAAAACTACCCACTTCAGAAATTCTACGACCGCCACAGCCTTTCTACAGAACTAACCTTCTTTCTTTTCCTTATGACGGGGTGTGTCACATTAGCGATCGCCACACCGAAAACACAATCAACGCAAAAAGAAACGCCATCGCAAGAAAAAAAGCTAAAACTGACCACTTTAGAAATTCTACCTCGCCAACTCCTCCCCATCCTCTCCCTCCGCCTCTTCTGTGTTTGCCACCAGGTGGGACCTTGAACTCTCTGTAATATAGATTGGACGGAGTCTTTGTCATGGCTTTGAAGAATGACGAACCAAGAGAGTGGGAATGAGTCTTGGAAACTACTTTCTTGGAAAGATTGAAGAAAGATTTTGCTTGTTTTATAGAAGGAGCAGGAAGGTAACTGTTTCGATAGGGACAATGTGCAAGCTGTGAGCGGGATAGCCATTACTTAATTTTAATTTTAAGCTCGGGCAAGTATCACAAGAAAGATTAGACGGAGACTTTGTTGATCTGTTTAAGCATTTGAATAAATTGAACTTTTCTAATCACCATCACAGTTTCAAGCCATAGTTTCAAACGTCTCGTTTAAGACATCAATCCTGCCAATAGGGGTGTACGTGGTCTGGTCCGGTCCGATTTTGAAAAAAATTAAGACCAAACCAATAATATTCGGTTTTCAATTTTTAGTGCTAGTACCATCAAAAAAATTTTACGGACCGGACCAGAATTTTGGTTCCGGTTCTGGTCCGGTTCCGATTTTCCTATTAAAAAATATTTTTTTAATAAAAAATTTCAAACAAAACTTCAATTTTTGTCAACGGCGCAGTGCATTTGCACCAACTTTCACCTCCTTTTGAAAAAAGAAAAACATAAAATTATAAAAGAGCTGCATTTATGATGGCCCGATCTGAGATTCAACTCTGGAAATGCTAGAATTTTAAGTCATGGGCACTGGACAGAAGAAGAGAAATCATAATCATATTAGAAGTCAGCATTCATTGGCATCATAGTATTATCCATCACCCACTGGCAAGCATCCCACAATCATCTAAGTTAGAGCACAACACTCAACCAGTCTCAAACCAAAACATCATCTAAGTCACTTACCTCCTGAGCCACATACGAACCCAATAGGAAATAGTAAAGATAATTTAAATAGTAAATAAGTGCATTGAAAGTCATTTCCAAAAACTATGCTTTGAAAGTCATTTCCAAAAACTATGCATTGAAAGTCATTTCCAAAAACAACGGAAGACAGCAATAAAAACAGCAGCAAAAACAATAGAGGACAACAAAAACATCGGAAAACAGCAATAAAACAGCAACAAAAAAACCAACTAAAGAAAACACCCACAAAATTAACAGCAAAAAAACATGCTCTCAGAAATTAACAGCAACATGACGAAATATTCAGGTAAAGAGCAACACCCAATTAACAGCAATGAAACACCCACAAAACAACACAACAAAACCAACGATTGGCAGGTTGTAGCTCGGAAAACAAATAAAATCAAATGCTCTCGGTCACGCCCGAAGAGTCTCCCAAAAACAGCAGCATAATGAACGTAAAATAGAGAAAAACGTAGAATGATACGAAGTACGCACGATGAGCTGGAGGGAATACCTGTACTTACTCAGTCTCAGAGAGCTCCGGTTCAGATTGAAGGCGTCGGCGTCTGCGACGGCTGAGAGAGACGATTGAACGACAGATTGAAGGCTTCGGCTTCGGATTCGGATTCGGCTTCGGCGTAGGCGAGCGAGACAGTCTCTCCTCTCCTCTCCTCTGAAGTCTGAACTGAACTTCGACACTCAACAGAAAGAAAAGAAAACTAGGGCTTTTCTCTGTTTTGTGCGGTCCGGTTCTGGTTTTCGGGTTTTTGTCATTAAACCTGACAACCGAACCGAAATTCATTTTTTATAAAAGAAACCCGACCAGAACCGGACCAAATAGGTCGGTTTTGATCCGATTCTTTGGTCCGGGTCAATTTTGTACACCCCTACCTGCTAAAGAATCCTCATTAACTAGGGGTAGAGGTACTAAAGACAACGTTTGATGGTTGCCTTTGCTGCGGAATTTTTTCCCCTTTTATTTATGTTAGGTTTCTTTGATTTTATTGAACTTTTTTTTCCTTTGCAAGTTCATTTTGTAAGTATGCTACAACTCGTTATGTCACTTTTATGAAAACGAAGTATGAAATTGGTTAGTAATGTAACGACCCCGGCCAGGAGCCGTCACGTACTCATATACTTTCATTAACCGTTTGCCTGACTTTTACTATTATTACATTCACTTACTATCTCACAACAAACTTCCACATTATACATATATATTTTTTTTTTTAAACTGGTAATAGAGACGCAGAACCATTAAGGAAAACGAACCCTCTCGTGCCCGACTTCCCACGCCTCGTCGGCTCAAACTTTCACAGAGTCGAGCGACTGGACTCGGTCATTGGTTTCTTGACAATTCCGGGAAAAGAGGAGGTATCCTCAATTCTCTTAACATAATACCACTCGGGTTTGCATGGGTTGCATGCGTTGACAGCCCTCAGAAATTTAGTCGTCCGGTCATCACGTGCATTACGCGTGACTCGCTTAACATCACCTAAAAGGAGACATCTTCCGGTGGACACGTGGGTCTCGCGTGCTAAATTAAAACATCATCCGGTCGCTAATCGACAAAACACATTTTCTTCATCTTCCGGTGAACACGTGGGTCTCACGTGCTAAATTAAAACATCATCCGGTCGCTAATCGACAAAACACATTTTCTTCATCTTCCGGTGAACACGTGAGTCTCGCGTGCTAAATTAAAACATCATCCGGTCGCTAATCGACAAAACACATTTTTCATCTTCCGGTGAACACGTGAGTCTCGCGTGCTAAATTAAAACATCATCCGGTCGCTAATCGACAAAACACATTTTTCATCTTCCGGTGATCACGTGGGTCTCACGTGCTAAATTAAAACATCATCCGGTCGCTAATCGACAAAACACATTTTTCATCTTCCGGTGAACACGTGGGTCTCGCGTGCTAAATTAAAACATCATCCGGTCGCTAATCGACAAAACACATTTTCTTCATCTTCCGGTGACGTCATCCGGAAGACTAAACCATCAAACAATTATCCTTCGGCATCTGCCGATGACGTCAGCCGGAAGACTAAACCATCAAACTCTAACATTCGGCATTTGCCGATGACGTCAGCCAGAAGATTGCCTCATCCAGCTTCCGTCTTACGGTAGAGAACACTAAAACATCAAAGGACTCCTTTCAACTGGAAGAAAACACAACTCGTCCAAATGCATATAGCTGAAGACTTAAGCAACAGATCATTCATAAATCTATATAACCATTCCCTGACTCAGTGATCCTGTAATACCCGGCTGGTACGGACTTGAATATATATTATTATTATATTATTGGATGACATTTTTGGAAATATGTCAAATCATGTCCGATTTACGAAAAGAAAGCGTCATTACGATTCTAACGATTAATAAGAATTTTAAGGAAGTTTTGGGAATTTTCGGAATAGTAACGCTATATTCCGAGAAATTACCACTATCGTAAATTAAATGACGTTTTAGTAAAAATAGTAAACGTGGTCCGTTTTGCGAACGGACAGTTTTAATAAAGCCATGATAAAGAATAAGAGCTATTGGCAGAATATGGAATTTTAGAGAATCCAAATCGTTGGACGATTTACGAAACGAAGGACAAAACAAATAGAATTTAGTAAGAAGGGCAAAATGGTAATTTGCAAAATCAAATTATAAATTAACACAAATAACTCTTTTCCTTACTTCTCTCCCTCTTTTTCTTCTTCTCTCTGGATCGCACGACAGAGAAGGAAAACTTCTCTCGGCCGCCGACGCCGATCAACGTTCCGACTCCGTCCGACCTCCGTTCGTCCCGAGTTCTTCACGTTTTCTTCCTCTCTCGCTACCCTCGGTATGTAGCTTTAGTCTTGGGCCGTTTATTTCGAGTTTTGGTTTGATTTAGGGTTAGGGTTTAAATTAGGTTTTCCGTTAAAAACGTAATTTAGGCTTCGTAATTAATAGGTTAGCTATAATTACGTATATATTGAACGTATTGAACGTTATTGGACGAAGAAAAGTTGAATTGCGAAAAAGTTATAAATTGGTAAAATTTCGGGTTTTAGGGAAAAACTCGTTATTTGAGAATTTGGATAATCGAGCTTTAATTAACGTTCGAAATGCTCTAATTAGCTAAGTGGAGAATTTAGGAGAATTCGTTAGTTAAGGATTTTGTAATTTGGACGTTAATTGTTTAAATTGGTTTTAACGGTGACTATCGTGTTTTTCCTCAGACTCACGACTCCCGTGGACGAAGCTAGCAATTCAGTGCGCTCCAGGTAAGTTTTCGTGACTTACTTTGACCCAAAGGTCTACACCATACTCTGTCGTCATCTCGAGAATACTCGAGGAATCGTTTGTTTTACGTTATTCTGGTTGGGTAGTTAGGTTAGTTGTTTATAGGTTATGTTATATTGTCTGCTGATATGAACTGTTTGTTTACTTTCCGCTGATATGAACTGTTCATGCATCACGGTTTTCAAAAGTCATGAAAAGGAATTTCTGCACATGTTTTTAAGAAAAGGAACGTATATCTGAAATGAAATCTGTAACGAAATCTGAATGAATAAACGTAATCTGTCTGTTTCTGGTCATGCGAGATGGGGCTCAGGCACGGCTGTGCGTGTTGCAAGCGTGTACCCCCCCTCTCTAACCCCACGGGGTAGTCCAACCGCCGGACGGGCCCCCTTGGGTTAGTGGGTCGAGGTCTCGGTGACAATCTGTCTGTCTGCGACGTAATGAATCTGTAATCTGTAATTCTGTATCTGTAATCTGAATCTGAGCATGATTTCTGAATGGCATACGCACGCATGCATCTGCATTTACGTAGCTTACTGAGATTTCAATATCTCATATGTGTCTGTATGGTGTAGGTGATCTGCTAGGTTACGTTGATCCAGGTGAGGACGAGGTTCCTCCTCCTGACGTAGGTGGCAGCTGATGGATGATGGCCGTGGGAGTGCGCTGAGTAGTCGAAGCGCTTTCTGACCCGTGGGGACGTCTGTGTACGTGTTTTGGGGAATTAATGTTAATTATGAATGTATAGACATTTTAGGTTGCTTGGGTTCTGGATAGGGGTTAGATAACGTTTTGGTAACTGTATGTAAAATGTTTTCTTTAAACTGTTTATTGGATGTTTTGAGAATGTTTTGAACGGTTTCAGGATAGTTACGGATAAGCTCGGTTTTCAGAGCTATCCACGCAGTTGGACTTCGCAAAGTCCGGTGCAAGTTTACAGTGTTTAAGTTATAAATAGGTAGAGTTTAAGTTATAATTGAAGTGTGAAAGGTGATAATAATATGAAGATTAGCTCTCTGGAAATCGGATTTCCAGAGAGTTTACATTGATGAGTTGAAGTGTTTTTGCTCTCTGGAAATTCCAGAGAGCAATAGCAAGAATAATCGCTGCATAGTGTGTGCAGCGATCGATCTCTACAGCAGAGCTGAGATCGATCGCTGGTTGCTGTTCTCTGGAGACCGTGTGACCAAAAAGGGAAGGGAAGGATCGCTGCACTGCAGTGTGCAGCGATCAGTCGCTGCAGCAATGCAGCGACTGATCGCTGCTTGCTGCAGCAACTGCAGCGATTGATCGCTGCAGCAATGCAGCGATCAGTCGCTGCTTGCTGCAGCAACTGCAGCGCATGATCGCTGCAGCAATGCAGCGATCATTCGCTGTTACCTTGGGGGCAGAATCCCGATTCTGCCCTCCCTCTTTTCTGAACTATTTTTAAAGTTTTATAAATGTATTTAAGTTTTTAATTAAATTGTTTTATAGTTGTTTTAAAGTATTTTAAAGTCCGAATTCAATTCCGATTTCCGTTCCGATTTCAACTACAGTTTAATTTCCGCGTAAGGTTTTAATTAAAGTAGAGGAAAGAAATAAGTACAAAAAATGAAAATGAAAAATTTATATGGGTAAAATATGGGTACAGAATTAGGGGTGTTACAGATCCACTAGACGGTTTCAAACTCAACGTTTTAAAATAATCTCATCCTACTTAATCTACCATATCCTTTAACTTACTGTAACATGAGAGTTTAAACCAGGGGTCATAAATCGCCTCTCCAGCCCCGCACTGTCACCTTGAGCATCCTCCAGCAACCAGCCTTAAGCGTCCTCTTTGCACATAACATCCTCACCTGAACCTTCTTCACCTACACCATAAGGTTTAACTATAAGCCTAATGCTTAGTAAGGAATGCATGCTGACAGATATACATGAATATACAATTTAAAGAGACATAATTCGTAAACCATTCTTCATTCATGTTCATCTTTATCATTTACATAACATGTATTAAGGCAGGGAACGAGGGAGGAAGACAGGGGTACATAGTCATTTGCCTATCGCGGCAGTCATGCATAATCATTTGCCTATCGCGGCAACCATGATACATCACTCGGCCTCCCCAGTGGGAAAATTCGCGAGCCATACATATCATTACTCGGCCTCCACCAGTGGGAGATTTCGCGAGTCATACATATCATTACTCGGCCTCCACCAGTGGGAGAATTCACGAGTCATACATAGCATAGTCTTTTCCCCGTTCTGCACTTAATTATGGTTACATTTACTTTTCATGTTCTCTACTTAATCATAAACGTGGGCATAATGCATAGACATGAGGTTCACAGAGAAAAGTCATACCATAAGGACAAGTAGAACATCCTGTAACTTTACATTTACTTACACAACTTCTTCATGTCGTGGAAATAACAAATCATAGTCAACAAGTTAACATTTCAGTGATTTCCTAATACCCTTGCGGTGTAGGGCCCTGGTGGCCGGAAATCTTAACACATTCACTTACCTGGATTCCTTAGCAATCCGAACTTCCTTTCTTTAACTTCTTCACCTAAAACATGTACATTACAGTAGTTAAAACAAAGTCCTAGTAGTCCTAATCATAAACCATCCTAGGATCTAATCGCTAAAGTCATTCCGATTCCTCTGTTTGACACACTGCAGTCTGAAATCCGAAACTAGGTGGACAGGTTTTACCATTGATTAAATCCGAGTTGGTTACTTAAATACTCAGAATCGATTCGGGATGACATTTCTACTCTCAGATTAAGAAAATCACAACCTGCTCGGCCACTGCTAAAAATCCGAACTCAGTGCCGAGCTGAAAACAGAGCTCTATTTACTAATGAATGACTACATTGTCCATTTCATACCTCGGGTGTGGATTTGCAGAGAAAAGCAAGCTCGAAACCGGTCGTCGGCAGAGGAAAGTTCTGGTAGCCGAGAGCAAGAACTTGGAAGAGAAGAAATCGCCGAGAGGGAATGTCGGCTACAGTGGCAATAAATGAGATTTAAGGTTTCCATTTCCTATTTATACTAAATCCATCGATTTTAATTTACAAAACTGCCACCCAACCTAGTTTTACTTAACTTGTAATAATTTATCTTAACATTAAATTTTAAATCATAAAGGTTAAATAAGAGGGTGACAATGAAAATGGTCAGAAAATCACCTGGCCGAAATGTCGGGTGTTACAAGTAATTTGAATAAATTTGCTCAAAACTTTTTAAACGGTTGCATATCATTGTCCTTGTATTATTATTATTATTTATGGATATAACGCATATGGGTTGGTTTAGGTTGAAGAGAATTTTTCCAAAATCTAAAATTAATAAATAAATAAATAAACCAGTAATTCCAGTTCTACGCAAGCAACAAAAGAAAGTTGAAAGAACAGGAGTGAAGTGGAGCTGCTCCTCCCTTTTTGTTTGTATTACGCTGCCTCTAAGGTTAGGATTGTGTACATGCACATCCACCGTAATCTCCAGTGGAACCCACATCATCGCTCCATTGAGAGTAGATCCACGGTCACGATCAAGCATATTTTTGTGGTTTTACTGAATCTAGTTGTAAGACCTCATTTCTTATGTTTCATTCTCTCTCTCTTCCCCTAGGCCCTAGGCCCTAGGCCCTACCACACACCTTTCCAATTCCCTCTAAATCTCTTCAAATCTCTTTGGGTCTCTATTCTTAATTTAAACCCTAAAATTTGGGTTTTTTTTTTTTAAAAACTCAAATTTTACTATTCATCAAAAAAATCTCAAAATATCAAAAATAGGCAATTTGAACCTTGAGGACCGGTCTGGGGCCGGACTTCCTCTTTTTTTTTGCCACTAAATGAAAAATTAATTTAAAAATAAATAACAAATAATATTCAATTTACTTGAAATTTTTACCACATGTTCACCATATTATAGAACGATAATTTAAAAATTTTCGTGATTTTCTAAACACTTTTACGATTTATTATAATTTTAGTTAATTATTCTATAAAACAATTATAATAAATTGTACAAATGTTAGAAAATCACGAAAATGCTCAAATTATTTTCTCATGATGTGGTAAACATGTGATAAAAATTTGAAGTAAATTGAATATCGTTTAATATTTTTTTAAATTAATTTATAACTGTGTCGTATAGTTTTTTCCGTCAGCGTGTCAATTCGTTCTTATAAGAGACGAAGACAGAGGTGGAGGTTATCTCTACTCTTTTCATTCTCTCTAAACCCCAAGTTTTGAATAGGGGTGGGCAGGACCGGACCGTGGACCTGGAATCGGACCAGACCGTCGATTTCGGTCCGGGTTCGGTCCATAGTAGGGGTGTACGTGGTCCGGTCCGGTCAGGTTTTGGAAAAAATTAAGACCGGACCAATAATATTCGGTTTTCATTTTTTAGGACCGGTACCATCAAAAAAAATTTAAGGACCAGACCAGAACCGGACCAGAATTTCGGTTCCGGTTCTGGTCCGGTTCCGGTTTTCCCATTAAAAAATATTTTTTTAATAAAAAATTTCAAACTAAAAAATTTCAAACCAAACTTCAATTTTTTTTCAACAAGCAGTGCATTTGCACCAACTTTCCCCTCATTTTGAAAAAAGAAAAACATACAATTATAAAAGAGCTGCATTTGATTCAACTCTGGAAATGCTAAAATTTTAAGTCATGGGCACTCGGCAGAAGAAGAAAAATCATAATCATATTTCAAGTCAGCATTCATTGGCATCATAGTATTATCACTGGCAAGCATCCCAAGATCATCTAACCAAAACATCATCTAAGTTTATTAAAGTTTTCTGTTTCCAATTTCCATCCTATAAAATACAACTACTTGTCAAAAATTTAATTTAACAAAAAGTAAATCATCCCAGACAACATAACAGCAAAAAAACAGCAGCAAACAACAAAAAAATAGTAAAACCGATGATTATTGATTGGCAGGTTGTAGCTCGGAAAACTAACATAAAAAAAACAGCAATGAAACACCGATGATTGGCAGCAAAAAATTAACAGCAAAAAACAGCAATGAAACAACGATGATTGGCAGCAAAAATTAACAGCAACACGATGAAAATTCAGATTAACAGCAACACGATGAAAATTCAGATAAAGAGCAACACAAAATTAACAGCAATGAACACCACAAAACAACACAACAAAACCGATGATTGGCAGGTTGTAACTCGGAAAACTAACAATCAAATGCTCTCGATCACGTCCGAAGAGTCTCCCAAAAACAGCAACACAATGAACACAAAATAGAGATACGAAGTACTACGAACGATGAGCTGGAGGGAAATGGAATACCTGTACTTACTCAGAGTTTCAGAGAGCTCCGATTTAGACTGAATGCGTCGGCGACGGCTGAGAAAAAAGGTTGAACGACAGATTGAAGGCTTTGAATTCGGCTTCGGCGTAGGCGAGCGAGACAGTCTCTCGTCTCCTCTCCTCTGAACTGAGCTTCGAGTCGACAGAACAGAATGAAAATTAGGGATTTTGACACAAACTGAAAAATCTTCAGTTTTGTGTGTTTTGAGTGGTCCGGTTCTGGTTTTTCGGGTTTTTGTCAGTAAACCCGAAAACCGAACCAACAATTTCGGTTCTGCTTTAGCAGAACCGAAATTCTTTTTTTTTTTTAAGAAAACTCGACCAGAACCGGACCAAAAAGGTCGGTTCTGGTCCGGTTCTTCGGTCCGGGTGGGTTTTGTACACCCCTAGTCCATAGAAAATGGATCGCAGTCCGGTCTTCGATCCTAGATCTCTGGACGGAGGTACTTCGGTCCAGTCCGCAGTCCAGTCCCTTAAATCCCGAAGAACCGAGGACCGGACTGCGGACCGAATTTTATGAGGCTTGAGGCTTCCTCCCAGCCCAAACTCCCAGTCCCGATTCCAAACTCGCTCTTCTCTGCTGCGAAATTGCGAATCCCTAACAGCGAAGTGCGAAGCAAACGGCGAAGTGCGAACGGCAAAGTTTAGGAGCGAACGGCGAAGTGCGCTGCGAATCCCGAACGGCGAAGTTTAGGAGCGAACGGCGAACTGGGAAATGCGCTGCGAATCCCGAACGGAGAAATTTCGTTCTCCCCCGACCCCCAAATTTTCTGGCTCCCCTGCGCCGAACTCCGACCCCAGAGTTTCCGAGGTCCGAATTCTGAACACCCCAAGCTTGCCTGTCCAAGTCCTCTCACTCCCTGTCCAGTGTCCAAGTCCTCTCGCTCCTTAGTAGTCAGTGACTCAGTCCTCACATTCACGGCTCCCTGCTCACTGTAACTCTGTAAGTGTAAAGTTAGTCAAGTGTATGTTAAATGTTTGTCAGTTTGTGAATTGTGAAATTTTCTTGTGCAATACTATTGCCTCTGAAAATTGCCTCTGTCTAGTAATTCAGTTTCTTGTCAAAATAATATGATCAATTAGTGCTTAGTGCTCACTGCTCACTTTTTACTGCTTACTGCTTACTGCTTACTGCTTATTGTTAAATTTATTTATGTAATTTATGTGTTAGTAAAAAATAGGTCTGGTGGAAGACTCTTCGGAACTGTTGACCGAGAGCATTTTGATTTTTGTTTGTTGTTTAGAACTTTAGATTGTTTTCTATTGTGTAATTTTATACTATATGGTAGGATGGATCCTTCCAAAAGTGAAAGTTCGCACGTAGATTCGAAAAAATCTAAGTCTATGACTTGCTTCTGTTCATATCAGCAATTGTAGGCCGCAGGACTATGGTTTGATCCAGTTCTCTAATCTTGCATTTGGATTTTGAACTGTCATTTGAATAAGTCATTGGAAATGCAAGATTAAAATGTATATTAAATTTTAAAGATTGTATATTACACACTTAGATTGTATTTATTTTGTTATATTCATCGTTTTTTAAAGAATATTCATTTTTAATAATTTTTTCTGTTAAAAAAAAAAATGGCGCCGAGCGGAACCAGGACCGGACCGGGATTTCGGGTGCGGTCAGGGTTTGGTCCCGGTCCAGGTTTCGGGATAAAAATCCCGAACCTGTTCGGGCCGGTTCGGTCCGGGCTCGGGACCGGACCGGACCGAACCGGCTCATGCCCACCCCTAGTTTTGAAACCCCCGAAATCAAAACCCTTCGCCCAGCTCCCCCAGCCCTTCTAAGGGTTTTCACCTTAGGGTTTCCTCCTCTCTTCGCTATTCGATAACGACGACAGTGACTAACCTTTTCAACTTAAGGTTTTCTCCTCCCTTTGCCAGACGACAATAGCGGTGCGATCTCTGTTCTTCTTCGTGGCTGGCAACCCTCTCTAGCACCTCTCTTTTATGTTCTTCGCGACGAGAGAACAGAACAATGAAAAAGGATCTCCTTTCTCTCTGACGCTGACGGTGGCAGGGCGCGACGAGGATCTTCTTCCTCGGTCACTCACGACAGCTCCCTCTCGGAGCTCACTCTGTCTTTGTGCGAACAAGAGCTCTTCGACGTTCTGTTGAACGGTGCTCTCAGATAGGGCTTCTGCTCCATTCTTTCTTTAGTTTTCGAATCACCATCTTTCTGTGATAGTGTGCTAGAATACTTATTGTGTGACACAATGAACTTTTTTGTGAAAACGGTGATGTTATTTTCTTTCTATGGCTACCTATACATGTGATAAGTTTTGTAAACTAATGCATAGCTTTGAAATGAAATCATGTTTTGAAATAAAGACAAAAATATGTTTTTAAATTGATATGCATTATGTCACGACTTGGGAGAGAGCCCAAACGGCTCGAGTTCACTTTTGGGCCAAAAAGTCAACTATTGGTCAACGGCTCCCCTTAAAGTCTAACTAGAGTCTGAAACGATATAAATTGGGAGCAAAACGGGACCAAACTGGTTGACTTTTTAAGAAAAGTCAATTCTTGGTCAAAGTCAACTGTCGATCAAAAATCAACAGTCAACCGGTAACTGATCAATGGTCAAAGAGTCTGACCCAGTTCGGTCGGACCAGTCCGGTCGAGTTGGACCCAAACTGGTTAGATCAGACAGGTTCATCCCGTAATGGGCTAGGTCGAACTCGACCCGCTGGGCTCGGGTCGGGCCCTACCCAAATAGGTCGGCCCGGCTCTACTGGGATAGGGTCGGACCCGGTTCGAAAAGGGGTGGGTCTGACCCGACCCAGACTCGGCCGTCGACGGCCTACGCCGACGATGCGTAGGCCGCTTCTCGGGATCGTGAAAACGCATTTTCTGATCCATTTTTCGCCCAAGAATCTGTTTCCAACACTTTTCTTACCTCTTTTCCAGTTGAGTCCTGCCAAAAACACTAAAGAAACGACTTTAAACTTCAGATCGACGAAACCTAAAAAAATCCCAAACTTCTCGGGCGAAAATCGGGAGATAGATGGCTTACCGTCGAAAACGCCCTTCAGCAACGCTACTCTACTCTTCAAGAAGAAGAGTTTGACACCAAGATCGAGCCGATCGGTGGTCGTTCTAGCGTCGACGGTCTCCCCCTCGCGTCGGCTCTCTCTCTCACTCACTGGTGTTTTTGCAGAAAGAAAACGAAAACAATGAGGTTTTCTTTGAAAACCTTAGTTTTAAAATTTTAATTTTTAATTATTTTATTTTTATTTATATTAAAATCATTTAACAGTTTTTCGTTTTTTCGATTTCCATCCTTACCGAATAATTTTTTTCGGTAAATTCTGACCTTCGAAAACCTTATTGTTTTAAAATTTTAATTTTAAAAATGTAATTTTTAATTATTTTATTTTTATTTATATTAAAATCATTTAATAGTTTATGATTTTTCGATTTCAATTCTTACTGATTAATTTCTTTCGGTAAATTCTGACCTTCTTCTCCCATAAATTTAATTCACTTAAAACACACGAACGTCAACTTAAAATTTTAATTAATTTTCTTCAATTTTTCGTACGGGTCATAAATGACCAATAATTCGTAAGTCACCACCTATTGAAAATTTACGCAATCGGGCTCAAATTTCAACTAAAAAAATTCTCGAAAAATTTATTTGTAAATTTATCTTTATTAAATTTTTGCATATTTTACACATTAGATATAATCTATCTACTGAGCTAATCACTCACTCTAACCATCCCTCTCCCATTGCAAGTAAAAAGAATAGTGGATAGTTTCAGCAGAGGTCTGAAAGAGGCTGCTTATTATTTTTTTTCCTTTAAATTGTGTTTTTATTTCCTTGGTAAGGATTGAGTGACTTAATTTAGACATGTAAACCAAACTTATTGACTGAATTTTCTTTACTTTGCTGCACAATTGAATGATTGTTAAGTATTATTTTATTATATGAGTTTGGCTAAGTATTTATCTTTAAGATGTCCGATGTCAAATCTAGCATTGGACTGGGTGATCAAGTTCTCTTTCCAGGAAGCAGATCGCCCGACCCAGCGTTTTTGCTCTGTCTCGTCCCCGAGTTGTAACAAATCTTGTGGGCTCAACAACATGCAAACTAGAAATAACAACTATATTTTTTTTCTCTGTTTAAATCTTTGCAGCAGTCTTTTTGTCATCTTATAATCTATCTCATGAACCAAGTTCTACTGATTTTCACAAATTCTTAAAAACATTCATTGAGAGATACAAATTTTATATCACAAACAAGAAAAGAAGGCTGTTAACTTTTCATTGCTGAGAGAAGGGAAAAGATCCAAGCTTGATGCTTGGAAGCTCTTAGTATAGAATATAGATATTCTATGTGGAACGTATGTGGAAATTGGAGATAAAATTTGAAGAGAGCATGCATATTTTCTTAAACTTTCCACTAGAGCCATGTACAATATATAGCTAGCAAAAAGAATCTAAATCTTAATAATATTTTAACCTAATAATACTTATATTCTATCTTGCAGAGCCTATCGCCATCTCTCTCCATCTTCGAAAATTAAATTGAGAAATAATAATTATACGAGACTTTACTTATATATTTATGTATGGTATGAGAAGACTTCGAGGTTTTACCTCAATGTCAGCCGATTCTTGGGAAGATTGATGTAGCTCTACAGCGGAAAGAATCGTTTCCTCGATGGGGTCGATTAAAAGGAAATGAATAGATTGATTTTTACACTGGTGATCTGGGAAGAACGTTTCATCGCATTTATAGCAGAGCCCTAGCTTGCGTTTTAGTTGTCAATCGGCCTGTGAGATTGTTGGAAATTGCTGGAGGGGCAATGTCTATGGGTAGTGTTGAGTGAAGCCCAAGCCCAATGCTTGTGATGATGTATCAAAATCTGGAGCGTTGTTTTTCTTTAATAATCCAACGAATGTCATTTGTTCCAGCTTTATAAACAATAGAGTCGAGTTCTCTGGTAGAGAGCGCTTCTTCGATTTTTGATTTTTGTATTCGAGTAAGGGGGTAGTTCTAGGTTCTCTCTCGGGTAGTTTCTCTCTGGATGTTGCAGGAAGCTTCAAAGATCGGAAGAAATCAGTGATCGTCTTGATCGTTAGAAAAATGAGTTTTTCTCTAGGGTTCGAGCTTGGGAATTGAGTTCGACAGATTGGTTAGATTTCTTGGTTTTTCAGTATTTTGATCTTTGATTGTTCTTCAGAGGGAAACGTGAGGGAGGATGTAATCTTTTCTAATAGTCCAAGGGCTTCTCTTGTGGAGCTCAACGTGGATGTAGCCAATTTGGTGAACCACGATAAATCTTGTTGTTCTCTGTTTTTCAATTTTATTTTTCTATTTTCGGCTTTGTTTCAAGACACGAACGACAACAATGGTATCAAAGCCTCTTTCTTCTTTTAATCATGTTCTTTTATTGAGTGTTCTGCATTCTTGAATTTTTTAATGTTTTCTTAATATTGGTAATTATGTGCTCTCTGGTTTTTAACAGTGATTGGTTTTTTGTGAGTGTGCTTATGTTGTAGGATGTCTTCTACAAGGCTTGAAATTTCGGTGTATGATGGCAAAGTTGATTTTGGTGTGTGGAAGAGGAAAATTAAGGCTTTTCTTTAACACAACAAAGTCTCCATTGCGCTAGAAAAGGACCAAAAGAAATGGTCTGATGACTAGAAGAAAAGGACGGAGGAAATTGATGAAGAGGCTTTAAACCTCTTGATTTTGAATCTCTCGGACAATGATCTGAGAAAAATTGATGGAGCTGAGACTCCATTAGAGGTATGGGGTAAGCTTGAATCAATTTTTACAGTTCAATTTGCCCCTAATCTTGCTTTTTTTTAAAGGTTCACTATTCTCTTGGAAAATGGATATTGCTAAGTCAATAGATGATAATTTAGATGAGTTTCTAAAATTAACACTTAGACTAAAAGGTACTGATCAGGCTTTAGATAAAACTACTAAGTCTATGATTTTATTAAATTCTATTCCTGAGTCTTACCAGGTTGTCAAAAATGCTTGTCATGTGATGACCCGAATATGCATGTATGGGTACGATGGCTGCACGAACCGGAACCCGGATGGCGGTACGTCAGCGCGGGCGAACCGGAAGGTGACAGGTCGTAAAGAGGTGGTTGTCACAATCTCACATCGCTTGGAGAAGTATATGGAAATGAAACATATGTAAAGAGACCCTCCCAATATAGCAGGATGCGTTTTGGAGCACAATTGGCAACGGATCCCATAAGAACTCTGAAGTTAAAAAGTGCTTCGAGGAAAGCAATCTCAGGTTGGGTGATCTTCCGGGAAGTTCTCGCTAAACAAAGCCGTGAGGGGAGGATATTGGGCTGCGGCCCAATCCCCAGAGCGGATAATATCTTGCTGGGAATATGGGTCGTTACAAATGGTATCAGAGCCTGTACCCAACCGGAAATGTGGCCAATGAGGACGTTGGGCCCCCGATGGGGGGTGATTGTGATGACCCGAATATGCATGTATGGGTACGATGGCTGCACGAACCAGAACCCGGATGGCGGTACGTCCGCGCGGGCGAACCGGAAGGTGACAGGTCGTAAAGAGGGTTGTCACAATTCCACATCGCTTGGAGAAGTATATGGAAATGAAACATATGTAAAGAGACCCTCCCAACATAGCAAGACGCGTTTTGGAGCACAATTGGCAACGGATCCCATAAGAACTCTGAAGTTAAAAAGTGCTTCGACGAGAGCAATTCCAGGTTGGGTGACCTTCCGGGAAGTTCTCGCCAAACAAAGCCGTGAGGGGAGGATATTGGGCTGCGGCCCAATCCCCAGAGCGGACAATATCTTGCTGGGAATAGGGGTCGTTACATGTCAGTATTCAGGTATCGTTCCAAGTGTAGAGATAATTTCCTCTGGTTTTAAAACCAGGGAATTAGAATTACTTAGCCAAAAGAGATCTGGTTCGAATCTCTTTGTGAAGAATAGACCCGATCAGAATACCAATAATGTCATTAATAAGTTCAAAAAGAAATCTAAAATGAATAAACATTGAGACTGTGAGTAAGTCTAAAAATGAAACTAGGAAGTATTATCATTGTGGTAACATTGGTCATTTAAAGAAGAATTGCTTTGAATGGATTAAGAAAAATAAACCTGAAAATAATGAATCAAATCTTGCTAGTAATAATAATCAGGATGACTCCCTTGAAGTTTATAATGTCTCTTATGTCAAGTGCCCTAGTAATTGGGTGTTTGACTCCGGTTGTAGCTTCTATATGTGTCCTCATAAGGATTGGTTTGTAGATTTTCAAGTGGTTAAGAATGAATCTATGTTTATGGGCAATGATAATACCTGTGAAGTACTTGGTATGGGCTCTATCATTTTTAACTTGGATTCTGGTAAAAGAATCAATTTCACTAAGGTTATGTATATACCTGGCCTTAAGAGAGATTTAATTTCCATAGATGTCTTAGATGACCTAAGATGTCATAGTAGGACTAGCAATGGTACTATGCAGGTATTTAAGAATGACAAAATTGTGTTGACTGGTAAAAAATTACCGGTTTATATATTCTTGATGGTTCCTGTAAATCTAGTGCCTTAAATAATGTTACTGTAGATCCCAACCTTGTTGTTACTGAGAAATGACATCTGAGATTAGGGCATATGAGTCAAAGTGGCCTTGATTCTCTTAGCAAACAAGGGATGTTTGGTAAGGACAAAATAACTGATTTAAATTTTTTCTGAACCGTGTGTTCTAGGTAAACAACATAGATTAAGTTTTAAGTTTGCTTTGCATTTATCTAAAAATAAACTTGACTATGTTCATGCTGACTTATGGGGTCCGGAAAGATGTGACACACATTGTGGTAATAGGTATTTTTTATCCATAGTGGATGATTTTTCTACAAGAGTTTGAGTGTTTCTTCTAAAAACTAAGGATGAAGCTTTTCTTAGATTTAAAGAATGGAAAGTTTTAGAAGAAAACCAATTAGGCACCAAGCTTAACGCTCTTAGAACAGATAATGGATTAGAATTCTTTAATTCTAAATTTGATGAGTACTGTAAAAGATCTGGCATTTTAAGACATAAGACAATTCTAAATACCCCTCAGCAAAATGGTGTTGCTGAGAGAATGAATAGAACCTTGTTGGAAAATGTTAGGTGTCTTCTCTTTACTTCTGGATTACCAAAGTCTTTCTGGGGGGAAGACTTATATACTACTGCCTATCTTATCAATAGAAGTCCTCATAGAGCTATTGAGTTCAAGTGTGTAACACCCAGAAAATTTCTATAATGCGCGTAGCCTTAGATTATATGTATTATGAGAGCTTAATGTTAATTCTAGAGTTCTCCTAAGCTTTTAAGTGGAAAGTTAGAAAGTGGGAATTGTAGTTAAACCTAAATTACTTGGGTAGTGTATTGGGGTATTTGATGTTTTAATTTAATAGAAGTGGAAAGTTGTAATTGAAAAGTCAAGCTTAGAGAATTAAAGTAGAAGATTTTGATGTTGTGGAGATGAGGAAAATTTATGAGGTTGAAAAGTCATATATGAGTTTGCTTGTGGCTTATGTGGCATGGAAAGAAAAGTCAATTAAGGAGGCAAGGGTGGTGTTTGGGGTTGAAGACAACAAAAGGAAGAAGAGTTGAAGGAAGAGAAAGCAAATGTGTTAAAAAGTCAAAAAAGGATTTAAGAACCAATAGAATTTAAGTGCAAAAGGGGTTGAAATGAGGGTGAATCACGTTGAAATATTTAACCAAAAGTGAGTGGGGTTTAAATTATAAAATGAGAGATTTTGGGGGGAAAAGATTAAAAGAAGAAAAGAATTGTTTTATAAAATGGTAAAGTAAATGTTAAAATAGCAAAAATCACTTTTTCTTTCCCCTTCTTCTCCACATTTTTCCAGCAGCCATAGCTAGGGTATTCTCCTCCATTTTCTTCAATCCTTGCAAGGGTTTTGAGTGGTAAGTTAAGTGGGTTTTGAGTATGGGATGATTTATTGTTGATTTTAGGTGTTTTTAGAGTGTTTTGGTTGATTTTAGTTAGGGTTTGAAAACCCTCATTTGGGAACTTTGAAATTTTGGTTCTCTTGCTGTATTTTCTTCTTAATTGATGGTTTAAATCTTGAATGATGTTAGTTTAGGTTGTTTTTAGGAAGAGATTTAAGATTGGAAGTGAGTTAGGGAAAAATCGGTTTTTAAATCAAAGTGTGCCAGTTCTGTTTCTGCATTTTTGGATTTGCTATTGTGTTTCGTTGGTTAATTTGAGTGTTTCAATGGAGAGTAGACGTGTAGAGGTTTACGGATTGAGGTGGCACGTCAAAATCCGTTGAAAAACAAGTAAGTTATGACCGTTTGAAGTTGGACGCTAAAAATAGTTAGAAAATCGGGTTTTAGGTATTGAATTATATAGTTGGTTGAATTTTGGTTAGTTTTGGGTTTAAGAATTTCTTAGAATTTTCTAGAATAAATGCTAAGTTATTTTTCCTATTTGTTAAGTTGTCGAGCGAATAATTTGATTGGACGAAGTGAACAAACATATTCCGAGCAGTCAAGTAAGTAGAAGAATTCTTTTTGCTGCCTTAGGCCTACACCATGGAACGGTAGGGTTAACGGTCGGTTTCTTGTTTCGCGTTGTGTTGTGTTGCGTATTCTTCTGTCATGCATCACGTTTTAAGTTACAAAAACTAGTTTTGTGCATTGTGAATTGCGAGTGTGAATTGTAATAAGATAATAAGGATTGTAAGAACTGGTCTCGAGTAAATTGGCCTTGTCGGGAATAAGTGCTGGAGTGTAGCACCCCGAAGGGCTTTACGAGAGAGTGGTTGGGCTAAATTGTAAGAACTGATCTCGAGTAAATTAGCCTTGTCGGGAATAAGTGCTGGAGTATAGCACCTCAAAGGGATTTTTACGAGAGAACGGTTTGGCTAAAATATTTAAGACATCGAGAGTATGAACTCCTAGACAGTCATAGGGTTCTACGATCGATGTGGGTAAGGCAAATCGTGCTTGGCCATCCTAGACAGTTATAAGATGTATGCTAACCGGTTTTACTTGGTTGGATCAAGGCGTGGCCGTCTTAGACAGTTATGAGATGTGTGCCTACTTGATCCAAACAGCTTATGATAAGATTAATGCAACGAACATGTAACGAGTACAACTGAGAGTTAGAAACTGCATGTGATAGGATTGAGTTGCATTGTGTGTTATGTGCATACGTTATTCCCTACTTACTAAGCATTAGGCTTACTTTTCGTGTTCTATGGTGTAGGTGACGATCTTTATTCAGGTGAGCTAGATGAGGGAGCCCAAAACTAGGCAGCAGTCAGTGGTGCATGGAGTATGCTGGTGCGGGCACTTGTCGGGGCGTCTCGGCCACGTTCCTCGGGTAGTTTGGCGGGGATTTTGTATTTTTACTTGTTGATAGTTTTCTTTTAACTATTTTGGATTGTTGTGAGTATTGGTGGCTTTGTTGGATGGTTGGTATGTAAATAATGGTGGTTTTAAAACTATTGGATTTCAGGTTTTGGTTTATAAAAATTTTAGTCGTTACGCTGCTTGTTTGTTTTCACAACGTTGGGTTCACTTTTCTCTATGTTTTCGCTAACCGTTTTAAGTCGGTTTTCTGATCTTTTTACGGGGCACAGAGTCAGGGATGTCGAGAATATATGGTAAAAATTTTGGGAAATTTGGAAGTGTTTGGCTCGAGGAAAAGTGGAATTGGTCGAAAAAGGCGCGGAGGGCGCCGCTGGGCGCATGCGGTGGGCGCGCAGGGCGCCGCTGGGCGCACGCGGTGGGCACGCACAACGCCTAGCAGTGCCGATCGATCGGCAGGGGCTCCTGTAGCCTGATCGCGCACCCGAGAGGGTGCCGATCGATCGGCACCTGAGCACCTAACGCAGCGCGTGGTGCGCTGCGATGCGCTACAGGTGGCGTGCGACGCGCGTGCGCCGCCCAAGCTGGTCCAACCCGGTTTTTTTTAAAATTTTTGATTTTCCAACTTGTTTTAACCTGACATTTTTCGACATATTTTAAACGTATTTTATGCACATTTTCCAACCATTTTCGAGAGTTCAAAAAACCTGAAAACCGAGATAAAATTTTATCGAAAATTATTTTAAATTTCATTTTAAACATGGTATGGGTTAGCAAAGTAGCGTACCGAGCCGGGGTGGGTTCGGGGGCGTTACAAAGTGTCCTAGAGAAGTTTGGAATAATAGGAAACCTAGCTTAGATCATCTTAGGATCTTTGGTTGAGTAGATCAGTTCATGAAGACTTGTCTGACTATTAGCTCACCCGTGATCAAAATAGAAGAGAGATAATTCCTAACAGAAAGTTTTCTTATGCTGAACTAGTATATGCCGCTCTGGTTGCTTTTTTGGAGGTTAGTTAGAGTGAACCAAATATCTATCAAGAAGCTATTGCCTCAACTGAAAGTGACAAATGGCTAAGTGCCATGAATGAAGAAATGAATTCTCTAATAATTAACAACACGTGGGAGTTGATTAAGAAACCAACTGATCAGAAGTTGATTGAATGCAAGTGGTTGTTCAAGCTTAAGGAGGGAATTCTACCAAGTGATCTTCCTAGATACAATGCTAGATTGGTAGCCAAAGGTTACTCACAAAGAGAAGGAATTGATTATAATGAAATATTCTCACATGTGGTCAAGTTCAAAACAATTAGAGTTATGCTATCTCTTGTTACATACTTAGATTTGGAACTTGAGTAATTAGATGTCAAAATTGCATTTCTTCATGGTGAGTTAGATGAAAGGATTGTGATGAGACAACCTGAGGGGTTTGAGGATAGGAAATATTCTGATCATGTTTGTTTACTGAAAAATTTGGTGTATGGTTTGAAGCAATCACCTCGACAATGGTATAAAAGGTTTGATACTTTTATTTTGAGTATTGGTTTCATTAGAAGTCAATATGATGCTTGTTTTTATTTTTTTTCTATTAATGATAACCCTGTATATATTCTGTTATATGTTGATGATATATTGTTAGTTAGCAATTTTATGTCAAAGATTAACAGGTTAAAGCAAGACTTGAGTTCTGAGTTCGATATGAAGGACGTAGGGAATGCTAAAAGAATTCTGGGTATGGTCATTGAAAGAGATAAAAGAAATAAATTTCTGAAAGTACATCAAAAGCCTTATTTGAAAAAACTGGTTAAAAGGTATGGTAATACTAACGGTAAGCATGTTCAGATGTCTTTAGCTGGTCATTTTATTTTGAATAAGAGCCAGAGACCTGAGTCTAAGTCTGATTTTATTAAAATGAAAAATATTCCTTATTCAAATGTGATTGGATCTATTATGTATGTCATGATTAGTACTAGGCCAGATTTGTCTTTTACTATATCGTTGTTAAGTAAATTTATGTCAAATTCTAGCTATGATCATTGGATTACTTTGAAATGGATTGTAGCATATATTAATACTACTATTGATGTTGGCTTATGTTATGGTAATAAAAATGCTGCATTTGATCATGTGGGTTTTGTAGATGCTGATTTTGCAGGTAACAGAGATGAGAGAAATTCAACCACAGCTTACTGTTTTACTTTGGGAAGAAATTGTATTGTGTGGAAGTCACAATTACAACCCATGATTGCATTGTCCACTACTGAGGCTGAATGTGGCAATTTCAGATGTTATGAAGGAAGCTGTATGGTTGCAAGGACTATTAAGAGAAGCTAAGTTATTAAATTCTCTTGCTGTTATTTATTGAGATAATCAGAGTACGGTACATCTTAGTAAAAATCTTGTATATCATGAGAGAACTAACATATTAATGTTAGGTATAATTTTATTATGGACTTGATTTCTATTAATTTTGTGAAATTATTGAAGGTACCAACAGAAGAGAATCCAGCAGATATGGACACGAAGATTGTAACAAATACCAAGTTCAAGTATTGCTTGAGCTTGCTATTTGTAGAATGATCTTCATAGGTCCGAGCGTTGAAGCAGTTGTAGGAGTACTTGCACTATGTGTTGATGGTTAGCAAGTGGATTGGACTTCAAGGTGGAGATTGTTGAGTGAAGCCCAATATATCAAGTGAAGCCCAAGCTCAATGCTTGTGATGACGTGTCAAAATCTGGAGCGTTGTTTTTCTTTAGTAATCCAACGGATGTCATTTGTTCCAACTTTATAAACAATAGAGTTGAGTTCACTAGTAGAGAGAGCTTCTTCGGTTTTTGAGTTTTGTATTCGGGTAAGGGGGTAGTTTTAGGTTCTCTCTTAGGTAGTTTCTCTCTGGATGTTGCAGGAAGCTTCAAAGATCGGAAGAAATCGGTGATCGTCTTGATTGAGTTCGACAGATTGGTTAGATTTCTTGGTTTTTCTGTATTTTGATCTTTGATTGTTCTTCAGAGGGAAACGTGAGGGAGGGTGTAATCTTTTCTAATAGTGCAAGGACTTCTCCTGTGGAGCTCAACGTAGATGTAGCCAATTTGGTGAACCACGAAAAATCATGTTGTTCTCTGTTTTTCAATTTTATTTTTCTATTTTTGGCTTTGTTTCAAGACACGGACGACAACAGGTAGAGAGAGACCCTGTTGGAAGGCTTGTCTGGCCACTTTGAGGCCACAAAGTCTTTAGAAAATTTTGGAAGGCATTGCAATGCTTGGATAGCAGATTCCTGGAGAAGAGCGACTTCGAAGGTTTGAGAAAGGAACGTCGAAGTTCGACTGTTGCTTTAATAAATTAATTAACTAATTCTAATTGAGATTATTCTCCCACAATTGTAAGAAGCTATTGATATTGTTGTATATTTTTATGGAATTTAACTTTTAAGAGCCATTCCTCCTCCATATGTTTGCACTAAAAATTACTGGATTTCTCAGGGAACTGATGCAACAAAACAATATACACTTTAAATCAATGCACATGGTTCGGGCACTTAAATGAGTTTTAAAATGCAGCCTCACTAATTTACAATGGACTAGCTGCAAGGTCATGGATGTTGTACAATTACACATCTTTGTGAAGATCAAAACTTACATCTTTCTATGATAAATTTTACCCTTTAATTTCACACTCTATGTTTTATCTTGTAATGTTTATTAGTTAGTGCAATTAGATGTCTTACTTCAACTATTTGTAAGTGATCTTAATTATCACATCAATTAGAGAGTGCATAGTGTAATTTTAGATATTTTAGATGATAAATCAAGGATTAGTCTTTATATATATTGACAATTAATCGAAAATTTATGATAAATATCTTGTTTTATTAGACTAAGTTTTTATATTTTTATGGAATTTTTATTACATTGTAGTGAAATATTACATAGTGACATCTTAATGTGCTTGGAGTTGTCATTTCAGTTATTCGTATAATAATTAGAGAAAGGATAATTAACAAAAAAAAAAAAATCTTAAACTATTGGGTAATTAACAAACTCACTCTTAAACTATATTCGTTAACAAACTCGCTATTAAACAATATTCTAATAACAAAATAACTATTGTTATACTTATATCCGTTAAAAAATGTTCGTGCGGGAGCTCAGTCTTAGAGAGCGGAATCCCGCTCCGTGAATTATTGTGTTGGAGCAGAAGCGCGTTCTTCAACAATTTTTTTTCTTTCTAGAGTCGGATCCTGCTTTTCAACAGCGTGATCCTGCTCTTAGACACTGTCTTTGAAGCGAAATTCCGTTCTCTACAGCAGATTTCCGCTCTATAATTAGTATATACACTGTCTCTGGAGCGGGAGCCTGCTGTTGAAGAGCGGGATCTCGCTCTATGTACAGTATATAAATAACGCGATCAAAATCTTTCCTCCACGTTATTTCATCTCTCCAAGCGAAACTCTAACACTTTCACCACCTCTCCTTCGACGCCAAAATAAATTTCTCAGAAAGGGCAAAATTTTGCGTCGTTAATCTTTAATCTTCTGAAACAATATGAGATTTATATTTAGAAATTTTGGATTATGGGTACCCATCGAAATTGTATAATTTCCATGTTTTCAGGAATAAATATTGTAAAGTGGGTAAGATAATAGAAACCAAGTTGGTTTTTGATGAAATTGTGAAGTGAGATTTAAGTCCTACATAGTGGAGTGTTTCCTGCGTGTGCAGAGGAAAGATTTTGACCGTATACTGTCCATGGTCAATAGTGGGCTCCCGCTCGAGAGAGTGTATATATTAATTCTAGAGCGGGAGCCCGCTGTAGAGAGCAGGATCCTACTCCAGATACAATGTATAAGAACAGGATCTCGGTAAAAAAAAAAGAGTAGGTTCAGCTGTTGAAGAGCGGACTCCCGCTCCATTCTCCAACATAATAATTCAAGGAACATGGCACCGCTCTTCAAGACCGAGCTTGTTGTGCAAAATATTTCGCAAGTGTACGAGTCGCAACAAGTAATATAGTGATAAAATAGAGTGTCGAATCCACGAGGACTTGTAATTAATAATCGAAATAACTACTCTTAATTCTAAAATTGAACACACGTTTTTATGATTTTTAAAGATTAAAACTAAAATAAACAATTAAAATAATTAAAATAAACTAAAATAAAATAGTGCAACAAAGAAAATGGGATTAAATCAAATTGATAAAAACCTAGGTACTACGATTTCACCAAGACAATGTTTATTTCAGTCCTTCGCAAATATATTCATAAATATTCTTCCTATGTTGATGATCGATTTCACTAAATTCTAGTACAATCTCTCTCGAGCATTGCGTAGTTTATCTGATTAATGGGTTATCACTTCTCAGTCTCAAATCCTACATTAATCAAATACAAATAAACCAAGAAATCACAGTGATCACACCAATACCATAACTATCTCTAGCTTACGTATATTTATGACATTAATTTCAGTGCTCGGGTGTTTATCACCTCTCAGTCTCAAAACACCCCAAAAATCAAGTAAAGATTGGCCAGAAATTTACAGGCATTAAGAGCAGAAATTAAATGCGTCAACAATATTGGAAGAAATACGTATAAAATATAATTAAACGAAGAACATAAAAATAAACATCGTTCGGTTACATCGTAGCCCTAGTAGAAGAGTTAGTTCATGCTAGATAAAATAAAAATAACAACTAAAATAATAATAATGAAGTTAATGGTTTTCATAAATAAAAGTTAAAGAAAAAGAAATAAAAGTATGATAAATATTAAAACTTCTCTTCTGGTATTGTTCGCCAGAATCGCAGAAGACTCTCTCGCCCGAATCGCCCAACGCCGAAGACCAACAGAGAATGCTCTCCGAATCACAGACTGCCGAAGCTCGCCGAATCACAGACTCGCCAGAATTGCCGCTCGTCGATGCTCTGTAGATCACCGCCAGAGAAAATCGCAGCCTCCAGCCGCCCAACCCTTGCTGCTGCTCTCACCAAATCGTCGACTTCCCCCGAATCTGTTGTGGAATCACCAATATTGCAGGAGAAATGCTCCGATAATTCAAAACGGAGAACGAGTTCTTACAGACCAGAAAGGAAAAAGAAGATAAAAACAATAACAGTAAGAAAATAACAAACTATTCCACACTTCTCTCTTCTCTGCTGCGCATTATAAAGGAATCCTTTCTAACGGTTTGCCATGTCATCACTTGCATTAGCTGGGTTGGGCTGATGTCTGCTTCTTCTGCTGCGTTTCCCCTTCGCAGCCCAGCTGTGGAGTTCCCCCTGATGGCCCTTCTCGTAACAATCCTCCCCCTCAGCTGGACCTTGTCCCCAAGGTCGGAACAGAGGAAACTGGGCCGTAATCGTGTCGGAATCTACCCACGAGGCGTCGGAGATCGGTTTATTCTGCCACTGAATTAGCCACTGAGTCGCCGGAAAATTACCTCGTTTCACTACGCAGGTCTGTAAGAGATGGAGAGGTGCATCCGTCGGATCCTCGGCGTAAAAATCAGGCGGTAACACAGGAGAAGAACGAGCGTGATTGCCAATGGTCTTTTTTAAGAGGGAAACGTGAAAAACAGGATGAATACGAGTACCCGCCGGCAAAGCTAATCTGTAAGCAACCTGACCGACCCGAGATAGAATTTCGAAGGGGCCGAAGTACTTGGGAGCAAGCTTATGCGACGGACGAGTAGCCGCCGAAAGCTGCCGATACGGTTGAAGTTTGAGGTACACCCAATCTGCTGGCTGGAAACTACGTTCCGTGCGATTACGGTCAGCATATAATTTCATTCTACTCTGGGCTTGGGCAATGTTTTCTTTCAACAGATTATCCATAGTATGCCGGTCGTGGAGGAAACCATCAGCTGCCGGGGATTGTGATTGCAAATAAGGTCCCAACAGAAGTCTGGGGGGAGGATGACCATACAGAGCCTCGAATGGCGTCATACGAATAGCCGTTTGGACAGTGGTATTATACCACCATTCGGCCAGAGGAAGCCACTGCCGCCAAGCTGAAGGTTTCCGGAATGTCATGCAACGGAGATACATTTCCAGACATTGATTTAAACGTTCAGTTTGGCCGTCTGATTCTGGGTGGTACGCGGTAGACATGTCTAGTTCAGTGCCCAGAGAAGAAAAAACCGACTGCCAAAATGTAGAAATAAAAATCGGGTCTCTGTCAGAAACGATCGACTGAGGCATGCCATGCAACTTGAAAATATTATCCAAAAATAAGTTTGCAACTTGAACAGCCGTGAAAGGGTGGCGAAGAGCCAGAAAATGTGCGTACTTCGTGAAACGATCGATCACCACTAGGATACAGTTGGAGTGAAGGGATGTAGGCAGGCCTTCCACGAAATCCATGGCAACATGAGTCCATGGGTGTTGAGGGATCGGGAGTGGCTGGAGGAGCCCCGGATATGGAACGTGTTCATGTTTACATCGTTGACAGATATCACACCCACGAATGTATTCCCGCACTGCTGTAGTAATCCCTGGCCACCAGAAAAAAGCCTTGGCTCGGTGCAGTGTTGCTTGAACGCCAGAATGCCCACCTTCCGCCGAGTCATGTAGAGTTTTTAGAACTTTGGTGCGTATAGAGTTTCCCTGACCCAGAACCAACCTCCCTCGAAAACGAATGATGCCCTGTGAGAAAGAGAAGTGAGGTACCTGGGAGCTGTCAACAGATAATTTAGTGATTAATTCTGCTGCCCATTCATCCCCTTCATAACTTGAAATAACCTCCTGTACCCATTGAGGGGTAGTGATGGAAATGGCTTGGCATTGTAGCTCTGCTGGGGGCTGCAGGACTGGAGCACGAGAGAGAGCGTCGGCTACGATGTTATACTTGCCCTGCCGATATTCAATATGGTAATCTAACCCCAACAATTTAGATAGCCACTTTTGCTGTAGTGGGGTGGTTATACGCTGCTCCAGAAGGTATTTAAGGGCTTGATGATCGGTCTGAATCACGAACCGGTTGCCTTCCAAATAATGACGCCATAATTGTACGGCAGAAACTAGAGCAAGTAGCTCTTTCTCATAAATGGATAGTCCTAGGTTGTGCCGGTTAAAAGGTTTGCTCATATAGGCTATGACCTGCCTGTTTTGCATCAAGACAGCCCCCATTCCTCCTTTACATGCATCGGTCTGAATGGTGAATGGGACTGAAAAATCTGGTAATGTCAACACAGGGGGCTCACTCATAGCATTTTTCAGGGTCTGGAAAGCTTCTTCTGATTCCTGGTTCCAGCTGAAGGCGTTCTTTTTTAGCAACGCGGTGAGTGGTTTGGCCAGAATCCCGTATCCACGAACAAACTTCCGATAATAGCCTGTCAAGCCTAAAAATCCTCGAAGTTGTTTTATATTTGTAGGGGAGGGCCAATTCACCATAGCATCAATCTTAGCTGGATCGGCTTTGACTCCGGCACCGGATATAATGTGCCCTAAGTAGCCCACCTCCTGTTGGCCGAAAGCACATTTGGATTCCTTAGCCACTAACTTATGCAGTCTCAGCTGGTTCAGTACCGTTCTCAGATGCTCACAATGGGTCTCCAATGTAGGGCTGTAGATAAGGATATCATCGAAAAATACCAGGACAAATTTCCGTAGGTAAGGCTGGAATATAGTGTTCATCAGCGCCTGGAATGTGGCTGGCGCGTTGGTGAGCCCAAATGGCATCACCTTGAACTCGTAGAGTCCCTGGTGAGTCTTAAAAGCTGTCTTATGGCAGTCCTCTTCTTTAACCCGAATCTGGTGATACCCTGCTCGCAAGTCGATTTTGGAATAGATAAACGATCCATGAAGTTCATCCAAAAGCTCGTCTATTATAGGCATCGGGAATTTATCCTTGATAGTTAAAGCGTTTAACTGCCGATAGTCAACACAAAATCGCCATTGCCCATCTTTTTTTTTTACTAAGAGGACCGGTGAAGCGAATGGGCTATGGCTGGGTACGATGATCCCTTCCTGCAGCATCTCCCGTACCAGCTTTTCGATCTCAGATTTCTGCGAAAATGGGCACCGGTATGGGGCAATCCGAAATGGTTTAGCGTCTGCCTGTAAAGAAATCCGGTGGTCTAAGTCTCGCGCCGGTGGCAGACCCGAAGGGAGTGAAAAAACATCCTGGAATTCCTGAATAATTGCTGAAATGCACTCTGGCCACCTCTGCTCGGAATTTTCCCATATCATACTGAGCTGTGCAATAAACCCATAGGCCTGCCTTTTCCAACAGGCCTTGAGAGAGCTGGGGTGGGGCACCTCCTTGGCTTCCTTTGGACTAGCATATGGGATAATTAATGGGTCACCTTGGTATTGGATCTGCAGTTGGCTATTGGGTGGATCAAACGTTACTGGGCTGTGAGCAGCAATCCAATCAATACCCAAGATAATATCACTCCCACCAAACTTCAACGTTCTCAGTGGGTAGGTGAACGGAAGGCCCAACATCTTCCACGTCACCGGTTCCAAAAGTGTGTTACTCACCAATTTTTCCCCATTCGCAACCCTTACCTGAGTCGATTTCCCGAGTATCAGCGGCAATCGGAAATGGGTCGCCAGTCCTTCCTCCAAAAAACTGTTAGTACTGCCACTGTCGATGAGGATGGAAATTTTCTGTTGTCCAAATAGACCCGATATCCTGACAGTGGAGTTGTTTGTCTGGCCGGCGAGAGCGTGCAGTGAGACCTCCAAAGGAATGGGCTCCTGTTCGATGCCCGACTCCTCTTCATTGACGGACTCCGTTTTGTCGTCTTCAGCTGGCTCGCCGATGATAACATTCAGCAGTCGATTCTTACAGACGTGCCCCACAAAATATTTTTCATCGCATTTAAAACAGAGTCCCATTTTTCTTTTCAGCTGGAGATCTGCCTGGGGTATTTTCTGAAATTTGCCTGGTAGTTTGGTATTTTCAGCTTCATTGGCCGAAGCATTCGTCGGATTCGCCTGGAGGGTCTCTGCCCATTTGGGTTGATGAAGATGTCGGGCTGGTTTCCATCCCTTGCTCAGAACGCCGATTGCAGACTCGTGAAGTTTTGCTGCCTCTATCGCCTGTTCCAATGTTGTCGCCCGAGTGGTTTTTACCAATGCTCGAATCTCCCCTTTTAGGCCACTGGTAAAACCCGCAATCCAGAACGATTCCGGCATCTCGGGCAGTATGATTTGGGCCTGGGCTTTAAGCCCTTCGAACTTCTCTAGGTATTCCGAGACCGTTCCGGTTTGGGTCACCTTATTGTATGTCTCCATAATATCCTCCCCTGGAATAGTTGAAAAGCGTTGACACAGTGCTACTGTAAATTGTCGCCAGGAAGCTCCAGGTCTTGTTGCCTTCCACCCTTGATGCCATACGTCTACTTTGTCTCGCAGAAATAACTCTGCCATTTCAAGTTTTTGGTTGTCAGGAATGTGATGTAAATCGAAATAGCGATCTGCCTTCCGAATCCATTCCTGAGGATTGTCCCCCATGAAGTAAGGCAGTTCCAACTTAGGAAACCTCATAAACTGCTGGTCATGGCGTGGGAGCACGGCTGGGGCCATCGGGTATGGTGGTAATCGGGCCGGCGGATTCGGCCATGAGTTCCAGGGGCTCGGTTGTTGAGTTGGCGGCATAAACTCATTAACAAAAGTGGTTACGTATGGGTCATTTTGCACCGGAGTGCTTGTGGATGGAGCAGCAGATTCCCCGGTCATCGGCTGTTTTTGTTTGGTATCGGCGGCTACCGTTGTTTTCTGCCCCATCTCCGGCATGCTTCGAACCAGATTAGATAGCATAGCCATCATCTCATTATGTTTTGACATCACCGCATCATGTTTTGTTGACAAGTCGGACTTCAAATCCTCATGCTGCACCCGCAACTCTTTAAGGTTTGCTCGACCTCTGTGACTGTTTTTTGTAATTCCTGGTAACCTCCTGAAAGTTTCTTCAGTGTCTCTTCGGTAGTTTTTGCTCTGGTTTCTGCCATTATCGACCGAACTTTCTCTGATACCACTGTTGTGGAATCACCAATATTGCAGGAGAAATGCTCCGATAATTCAAAACGGAGAACGAGTTCTTACAGACCAGAAAGGAAAAAGAAGATAAAAACAATAACAGTAAGAAAATAACAAACTATTCCACACTTCTCTCTTCTCTGCTGCGCATTATAAAGGAATCCTTTCTAACGGTTTGCCACGTCATCACTTGCATTAGCTGGGTTGGGCTGATGTCTGCTTCTTCTGCTACGTTTCCCCTTCGCAGCCCAGCTGTGGAGTTCCCCCTGATGGCCCTTCTCGTAACAGAATCCCGAATCCGAGCGCTGCTCTGTAAATCTCCGAAGCTCGCCTCCTGATGCTTGCCCTGAAAATCGCTCAAGGCTCTCGCCCTTCAATCTCCAGAGAACGCCGAATGCTTTTCAAAAATCGCTGGCTTCTCTCCCCCTCGGTTTTTATTCTGTTTTAGGTTTTTATGCTTTTCCTTTTTCAGCCGATACATGGCTCTGATTAGTTCCTTCTTTCCGTAGGTTAACGGCATAGATTAGGTAAGTAAACTTTCCAACTTGGTAAGCAATTGATTGCCGCTTGATTCACTTTCCAAATTATTAGGTGATTGATCGCTGCTTGATGTGCTGCCGATGAATTGTTCAAATTGATTTCTCATTCTCTTCTATCAATTTGTGATTTCTTTTTAAGCAATTGATCGCTCAATGTGGCCTGATGGATTGATGTATTTACTGTTTTCATAATCTTCGATGCTTCTCCGTATATTTTTCTTTGCAGCTACTTTTGTTTCTACGTCAACCTGTCAAATAAATCTTTCTGCACACTTACCCGAAATATATTAAATTCGTTCAAACATTTGAGATAAATTTATCAAATTAAGTGTAAAAGGTATAAATAAGTGTGTAAAATACACACTTATCAGAGCTCGAGCATGAACAATTTTTAATGGAGATATGCACGACAAGAATTATTTTGTTAACGGAGCATAATTTAAAGACGAGTTTATAAATAAATATAATTTAAGGACGAGTTTGTTAACCAGTCCATAGTTTAAGATTTTTTTTATTAATTATTTTTAAGAAATTAAGATGAATTAACTATGTGGTGAAGTGAGATCATAAGTCATCCCACATGGTCGATGGCTCACCACAATCTGTTTTAAATGCATTTATTTTTAAGGTCATTCTCCATAGAAGTAATTGTGTATTAATTAGTATTTAATTATCCAATTAGTGTGCAAATGGGGTCTTATTAAATTGTACAAGTTACTCATAATTTGTAACCTCTATGAGCTAAAAGAACAAAAATGTTTCCAAATTCTATGTTGGCTGACCTTTTCTTTGAGTACTCTAACAAGAAGGCTATTTGATCTGAATACTTTTTTTCTTCTACAAAAGTTATTATAATGCCGTGACTCGGAGATGAGCCTAGACATATAAATGCATAGTAAACGCACTCTTTTATTTCTTATGTGTTTGTATGTATTGGTATTTGTTGCCCAGCTAATTTATTT
Organism: Begonia masoniana; assembly: GCA_022432975.1. Classification (NCBI taxonomy): domain Eukaryota; kingdom Viridiplantae; phylum Streptophyta; class Magnoliopsida; order Cucurbitales; family Begoniaceae; genus Begonia; species Begonia masoniana. Next base: position 8,799,735 of record CM039511.1, on the reverse strand, counting down.
AACGCTCTATTATTTCATAATCGGTCATTTCTGAAAATCAAATCGTTCAATTAAAGGATTGTCTTAAGCTTACCTATAGGTCGTGACATACAATATATCAAAATCATGACTAAATACTAAATGTTTTTAAATCTAAAGAATTTGAAATAGTTATTGTTTAAATACTTGCAAATAATTGTAACAATTGACATGGGATTAAAATTGAAAACGATCCACGAGAAATGAAATAAAAAAGTTTAGTTCGTTGTAAATTAAGAGTACTCCAAAATCTAATTCGAGATTTGAATGGTTCAAGTTGATCTCTTTTAGATAAAACCACTGGCATAACTTCTTAACCTACTTTTTAGTTTCAATTGGTTCGGATGATTCTGTTCGACGAGTCGTTTGAGTAAAAGGAAGAAAAATGGGGGGAGAATGAATATGTTGAACAATTAATGAAAATAACATAGTTTGACATATAATTTAGGATAAAATGGAATGGAGGCTTTAAAAGCAAAATTTAAAGCAATGAGGCAAAGCTTTCATTTTTTTCCTTTTATTATTACCTACCACTTTCTACTCTCCTTCTCTCACAGTCTCACCCATTCCATTCCACACCCATTATTTAATTTTTTTTAAATTTATTTTATTATTTATGATAATTTTGTTTTTTCTTTTTCTAAACGATTTCAAGCTTTTATTCCCATATTTTATCGAGTGATCTCCGGTCTCAAATCAGAAACTTGGGATAGTGTTAACCAGAGAGAGAGAGGTTGAAATTTGAAGGGCCGAAGTTTGAGAGTTTCAAAGTTCCAACACTGTTTCTTAATACCCTCGTCTCTTTCTCTCTTTCTGCTATCACAATTTTCTCCTTTTTTTTTTTTTTTGTTCTGATTGTCAGTTAGCTTACTTGATCACGATTCTGCGTCAGCAAAAGCTGGCTTTTTTCTTTCCTTCTTCGATTTCTTAATTGAAGGGATTCCAGATTTGGAGAGAATATTTCGATTCTTCTTCAATTTCCCAATAACTAAGCCTCAGTGGGTTGTTTCTTCTCTTTTCTAGAGTGAAGTCTGCAGTAAGGGCTGTGTTTTTTTGTTTGTCAGCCATGGCTAAGGACACCTCCGGACTATGCATAAAGCTCAAAATATCGAATAGGCTGAAACCACCTGAAAATCTCCGAGAAGATGAAGATTTGTCGCAGAAATTACAAGCTTTTTCCCGAGTCTGCCATATCTGCAACGAAGGGTTCAGCTCCGGAAAAGCTTTGGGAGGCCATATGAAAATGCACGTTCAGACCCAGAAAAAGATCGCTGACGACCAAGAAACCTGCTGCGAACTCTATAATAATGGTGGTCGGAGTGGAAAACATGTTTGTTTTTCTTGCCGGAAAATTTTTCCGTCGAGGAAGTCGCTGTTTGGACATATGCGGTCTCATCCCGAAAGACCGTGGAGGGGAATTCAGCCGCCGGCGGTTGCGAATCGGCACAGTTCTTCGTCGACTCTTTCTGATGTGGATTCGCCAGAGTTTAAATTCGATGATCGGATTGATACAGCTGGTACTCCAAGAGCTCCTGCGATGGACTTGTCGAGGTCACTTCTGGGTTGGTCAGTCACGGCCAAAAGAGGCCGGAGAAGCATTTCTTCCGCAGCCTCTTCTCATTCCAGCTCCAGTTTGGAGGATCAGATGTACGACGCTGTCAACGATCTCATGCTTTTCGCCGCCAATAACGAAACATCGCCAAATAATGACCCAAATTCCGGCGATCCCGATTGTTTACCGCAGAAGAAGATGAGAAAAACATCTCTGGGAGATTATACCGGGAACTCTGAGCTTTTCAAACCAGAAAAGTCGGCTGAGACTAGTTGGGTTTACGGAGACGGAGAAGACGATTCAGAGAGGAGCAAAAACATCTCCGCTAAACAGATTTCAGAGAAAATACAAGATGAGAAACCAGAGCTTAATATGGCCAGAAGAAACCTACTGAAAAAGAAGGGTAAGAAAATGAGATTAGTTGATTTGGATATACAAGAAGCTGTCGCCGGAGAACCGAAGAAGAAGATTCTGAAACAACAGCAGAATAATAACACATACAGATGCAGTACTTGCAGTAAGATATTTTCAACCCACCAAGCCTTGGGGGGCCATAGGTCGAGCCACAACAAAGGGAAGAACGTTTCCGACATTGAAGCTCAAGCTGAAGCTCAAGTGAGAGAGGAAGAGAGCGAAAGAGGTAAAAAGATCTTAGATTTCGATCTCAACAAGCTTCCATCTCTGAACGAAGAAGAAGAAGAAGGTATTAAAAATGGCGATTTTTATGGTTTTTTATCCGATCATAGTTGATCTTTTTAGAGAATTAAGAAACCAATCTAACAAAACGTTCGTAGTTAATCATCAAAAGATACTCATTTGTCAAGGCAGGGGGAAGATCCAGGCGGTGTTCTTCATGTAGGAAATAGAATGGTCAGGTTCAGTAGCTTGCTGGAAAATTGAGAAATATTTGATTACTTTCATATTAAGTCTTTCTTCTTTCTTTCCTTTACTAATTTTGCTTTAATTTTAATAATTCATACAAATCTGGATAAATAAGTTGCTTTTAACTTTTAAAATTATCAACTAATAAAATTTATTCGCATCTAAAATGAGTCACGGAATAATTATAAGATAATCATCTTAAATTATATTACTGTTTGAATAAAAATAATATTATATTTAATTTCTATTTTTATCTCATAAACATCGATTACTTAAATCCAGAGGGCAAAAGAAACTCGTTTGTGACAACATTTTTTATTAAGATGACGTTTTTATTTATTTATTACGTTAGAATGATTTCATAAATACGTAGTTATAAATAGATTTTACAGTCAAATTATATGGCAAAGAATCGGTCAAATGATTTATGAAAAGGTCGTGGAAAAAACAACTTTTGTTGGAAATTGTTGAGAGAGAGAGGCCATGGGAGAGGAATAGAAACACAGAATTTTGAGGAGAGAGAGAGAGAATGAGGAGGTATATGAAAAGTCAAAAAGATTTCATGTAATATGCAACTCACGAATTTGACTTGCAAGAATAAACCTATTTAATTCTCTTCTTTTTTTTTGGGTATTTTAAGACACGACACGTGTTGGATGATAAAAATAATAATAAGATAAATGCATATTTGTCTTTATACTTGTTAGACAATTAATCTATTGAACTTTGGGAGGATTGACAATTAAATCTCTATAATTAAAGCCGCAATCAAAGAAATTAATTTTTTGTCACGTGAATTAATTGTTTCTGAGAGAAATATCTCATGATTTAATAACTTTGACGATTTTAGCTATTTTAAAACAAAAACAAATTTGAAAACTCAATGCATGAGTCTATTTATGTGACGATACCAAACTCCAATAATAGATTTCTCTCTAAAATCGCCGATAAAAAAGATCACATGACAAAAAATTGATGTTTTTTTACAACATCGTTAATGACGAAGACTTAATTGCTAACATCTTAAGTTCAAAAAATTATTCGCTTAAAAAAATTACAAGAGTCTACTTGTCTTACATCATTGAGTTTAAAGACTGAAAAATACGTTACCCAAAAATAATACATGATTTGTAACATATAACTCCACTATGTGCAAATAAAAGCAATTTGGGATGGAACATTTATATTCCACTACGTGCATACTCTGAGTGGGTCACTTGGAACGAGTCTTCAAAATGGAAGGGTACGTAGACATAAAGACGAAGGAAGGCTACCTCCATTAAATTAATGAAAATGAAAAATAAAGTTGTCAACTCACCAAAGTAATGGATTTATGAGAGGTCATATATTTTGTGGGGGCAATGAAACATGTTTTGCTCTTTCATCAAAAGTCAACACGAGAGAATTTGGAAATTGGTGGCTTGAACAAATTGTTTGGTCTTTTGATTCTATATTTCACGATTGATTATGTTTGAAAGTGCTTGATAACTTTTGAAAAATAATTATATTATACGAATTATTTATATTTTTACTACGAAATGTTACAATGTCATGTTTAGATATATAAAAATCTGTTTTTGTTTATTTAAAATAAATATACGTGAAATTATATTTTATGGAGATTTCGTCTGAAAAGAATATTTAAATGTGGGTGGAGAAAATTAATAATTAGTGCTCAATGTTGTCCGTTCGTTATAGACCCATTTAAATTTGATATTGGATTCCTATTTTATTATGTTAATTTTCTCTTCTCGTCATATTTGACACAGTGAATTGATTACCACTCCTCAAATTTTTTTTCATAAGAATTGAATTATATTTGTGAAGTCTTGTTCTATTTCATTTGTAAAAAAAATAAAAATAATAGTAGAGTCAGAGAAGTCGACTCTTCCATTCCGAAAAAAGTCAATTGTTTTTTATGATATTTGATGTTCATTTTCTTATGTTTTTATCTTTACCAAATAAATATAGATATGTATAGACGCAAAACAGATAACTCGATGGTAATGAACTCGAGTAGGAACTCATTGAACTTTTAACCGAGTCGATTAATCTTCTTTGTCACGCATTTAGATTGAATCCGAGTTGTCAAACAATCGACATGCAATGAGATAAAGTAATATTGAATTCACTAGTGAAGCTCAATTTTTGTTAATGAGGAGTTATTAATTGATTAAAAAAAAAAAACATCAATCTTGTTCTTGTGAGAAGAATTAGGCTGAAACTAGAAAGGGACAAAAGCTTCGCTTAAATGATCAACTGATTTTCGTAAATAAGCACAAATTGGAGGGCCATTTTGGAAGTAGCAAACGAAAGGTGGATTTGTACTGTACATCACTAGAGCGAATCCGCCATGGTATGTAGTTGAGGTTGCGCAAGAACAAACAATGCTCTGCGATTTATGGTCTTATTTTCATTCTTGTGGAAAGAAAGGATTCGATCCTCTGTAGAAGGAGATCTAAATTTGGAAGAAGCAGAGGAAGGAAATTCAAATTGGAAGACGCCTTTAGTAGGTAGAAATGTCCAATGGCTGTTGATTAATTAACCGCGTCTGGAGGAAGAGAGAGGCGATGTCGGAAGGGGAGTACGGCGATCACAGTCATCTGCTTGTATCAACGGAGGCTCATGTCGAGGACAATGACTTGGAAGCTCGGATTAGAGATGGCGGTGCAGATGGAGTTCAGAGCCACAACAACAGGAGCGGCCGCGAAAGATTCGCCGGAGGCTTTATGGATCTGTTTAAGCATTTGAATAAAGCGAGCTTTTCTAATCGCCGTCACAGTTTCAAGCGTCTCGATTGGGACGGCAATGCTGCTAATGAATCCGCATTAACCGCGGGTAGAGGTAGGAATAATCATCATCATCGCTCTTATAATGATGATTTTCATCTTCATATTCATCATGCCCCGACTGTTACCACCACCGGTGATGCCGACGCTGATGACGTTCTAGATGACTCCGCCCTTCCAGAATGGGCATTGCTCCTTATTGGCTGCCTCGTTGGCCTCGCTACTGGTCTCTGCGTTGCTGCATTTAACAAAGGGGTCTCTCTCTCTCTCTCTCTCTCTCTCTCTCTCTCTCTCTCTCTCTGTTATATTTTTGTTGTCCCTTTCCAAATTATGTTCCTTTAAGAGACATCTTTTTTTCTGCTTCTCATTTACCCAGTTCTTTGTGATTGCCTCTGCTGCAGAGTTTTTCCCCCTTTTTATGTTAGGTTTCTTTGGTTTTATTGAACGTTTTCTTTTCTTTGCAAGTTCATTTTGCTAGTATGCTACAACTCGCTAAGTGCTTCCTGCTTGCTCAACTGACCGCATCATTATACAGAACGTAACTTTTCCTCCTTTAGTATTATCTGGATTTGTTTGGTATAATCCTTTATAGTGAAAATTTTCACTTGCAAGGGTAACCGAAGTGTTGCTTGTTCTATACCAAGAAATTATTAATTTAGTTCAAGACAAGGTTCACTCTCGGTGGATATTCTAATGAAATATTATTTTCACGTGTTGTTTCCCAATACTTCCATACTCTTTCGTGTCCGGACTTTAGTTTTCCTTTTACTATCAATTTCCATGCTGCTTTTAATCTCCCCAGTTAAATTGACTATATTGCTTATGCTCAAGATTTTTTTTTTTTGTTTTGCAAAATACGAGCAGATTGCAATTTTTTTTTTCAATGTTGAATCAGTTTCTGTCTATCTTATGAACCTTCTGATAGTTCTACTAAATGTAAGGTCATGTAGGTGCACGTGATTCATGGATGGGCATGGGCTGGTACTCCAAATGAGGGTGCCGCTTGGCTTCGTTTACAGAGATTGGCTGATACTTGGCATCGCATTCTCTTAATACCAGTCACTGGAGGTGTAATTGTTGGGATGATGCATGGCTTGGTTGAAATACTCTATGAAATAAAGCAATCAAGTCCTTCTCAAAGGCAAGGATTTGATTTGCTTCGTGGAGTCTTTCCCACAGTAAAGGCCATTCAGGCAGCCATCACTTTAGGTACTGGTTGTTCATTAGGTCCTGAAGGTCCTAGTGTGGACATTGGAAAATCTTGTGCAAATGGATTCTATGTGATGATGGAAAACAACAGCGAAAAGATAAAAATAGCTTTTGTTGCTGCTGGTGCAGCTGCAGGAATAGCTTCAGGTACATAACTTCTTTCATATTATGAAATTTATTTTTTTGTTACCCTTTTCTTTTTGTATCACAATTATATTTTTATATTCCTTCTGCTAAAATATCTTCTATTCAGGTTTTAATGCAGCTGTTGCCGGTTGCTTCTTTGCTATTGAAACTGTTTTAAGGCCTCAACGAGCCGAAAATTCACCACCATTTACAACTGCTATGATTATTCTTGCTTCTGTAATCTCTTCCACTGTGTCAAATGTTTTACTTGGAACACAGTCAGCTTTTACAGTTCCTACATATGATTTGAAGTCTGCCGCAGGTACTTTATCTTCTCCTTTGCAACGTTTATCTGTGTTATGGAGTTACTATTTTAGATGGGTCCATGTAATGCTCAAATTTGTGTTATCACCTTCAATGTTATGATATATAGTTTTTCGGCCTTTCATGGAAGTTTATCCTCTGATATTAAAAGTATGTTGCCAGTGTTGAATGTGTGATTGTCTGCAGCTATCAAGTAGGACATCATTTTTCTGTATATAGTGGACAAGAAATCTGTGTTGGGCTCTATGTGTTACAATGTCTTTTAAGTGTAAGCCTTAATGAACAGCTAAGCTCTTAACTGTCACGGTTGTCTAAAATCATATTTACCCACAGAAGCAAATGGAATTGTGATTTCACGGTTGGATGGTGGAATGTGGATAAGAGTTCTACAATTTTTTTATTGGAGGCAGTTTATAAAGATTTTGAACGGTTTGGATTTATGCTTTATTTCATTTCAATGTACTTACAAACAACTGACTTTGGTTATGTGTCATTTATTTATCAGAATTACCTTTATACCTGATATTGGGCATGCTATGTGGAGTTGTGAGTGTAGCTGTGACTTGGTTAGTCAGTTGGTTTCATAAATCATTTGAGCTTATCAAGGACAGATTTAGCCTCCCAGCTGTTGTCTGTCCTGCTTTAGGCGGTTTAGGAGCTGGAATAATTGCCCTCAAGTATCCAGGAATTCTTTATTGGGGCTTCACAAATGTTGAAGAAATTCTACATACTGGAAAGAGTGCCTCTGCTCCTGGAATATGGCTATTAACTCAATTAGCAGCAGCAAAGGTTGTTGCAACTGCTCTATGCAAGGGTTCCGGGCTTGTGGGTGGCCTTTACGCCCCAAGTCTAATGATTGGTGCAGCCGTTGGTGCTGTATTTGGAGGTTCAGCAGCAGAAGTTATCAACTCTGCCATTCCTGGAAATGCAGCTGTTGCACAGCCTCAAGCATATGCACTGGTATAGCTTCCCTTTTCAGCTGGCTCTTGATTTGCTTGTCGTAGTCCATCCCCCATGCGTAACTTTTCCTATCATTTTATTGCAATAATTTTAGACCTTGATTGCAGGTTGGAATGGCTGCTACACTCGCTTCTGTTTGTTCAGTGCCCTTGACGTCAGTTCTACTTCTCTTTGAGCTGACAAAAGATTACAGGATTCTGCTTCCTCTCATGGTAATTTCTTCAGGATTCTGCGTCATAAGTTCTTTAGATTGTTTATTGGCAATGTCTAGATGCTAGAAAGAGTAGGACGTTTGTCTGCTGATCAATGTATTGGGGTTTTGCTTGTTCATTTTTTCAATTAATGTTATCTTTCCGTCCATAAGGTTTCTTTATTTTGGACAGCACATAATTTATGTTGTTGCTTATAAAAAAACCACGCACTAAACAAAAATTGATAGATCCTTTAGCTATGACTGTAGCCGATGACGTGGACTCTCTTTATAATTCGATTACTTTTTTCACGAACAGAGATTTTTCTAGTATAGAAGTTATAAAAAATCTATCTTTTTGACTCTTGAATTTTTCTTAACTTGGTTGCTTTGTTTTACTTTTCTCTTTGAGAGTATATTTTCTATCATTAATTGTACAATTGTGACAAATTACCAACGTTCTCAAAAGTTCAAGCTTGTGGGTTGAAGATAATTTAATCATTTATATATAATTTTTTAACAAATTGTAATGCAGGGAGCTGTTGGATTAGCCATATGGGTTCCTTCAGTGACAAAGCAAGCAAAGGAGATTGAAGTTTCTGATAGTCGTAGCTCTGTCAGAAACTACTCTCCTATTTCTCCTTCTGCACGTAAACTTGATATTACAAGGAGACAAAATGATGCAAGCAATGATTTGGAACTCTCAACTATTGGAAATGTATCAGACAGTGAAACAATTGATGAAGATATTCTTATGGAAGATTTTAAGGTGTGTTTTCTGTCTTCTATTATCGATTGAAATTGTGTTCTCTAAAACTATTGTTGAGTGGTTTTTCTCATTAGTATCCTCTGGACCTAATTTCCATACTTTTTATTTCATTCATCAGGTTTCTCAGGCCATGTCGAAGAACTTCCTTAAGATTACATTGTCGACGAGCTTGAAAGATGCATTGAAATATATAAATGAAAGTCAACAGAACTGTGCTCTTGTGGTGGATGATGGAGATTTTCTTGAGGGAATCTTAACAAGTGGTGACCTTAGACGGTGTCTTTCTAAACTATCTAGCGAAGCTTCTTCGAAGGTAGATTCAAGACTGCCGACTGTATTATGTAATGAAAAATTTAAAAATTTCATCCATATTGATCTATCCGTAAGTGATTATAGGCTAAAGACGGGCATATTTGCGTTTTCATCCCATTCCCTTTTTGGTTGAACTTAAAATTTTTTCCCTAGTTATATGTTACCGAGACAACAAATTTAGTCTTTTAAAGGTTTCACTAGTTAGCCAAAGTTACCATAATATCTTATTTTTCTTGTTGTCGATTATATTTCTCTGCAAAGAATCACTACCTACGTAGCTTTTAAAATATCATCAGCTCATGACAATTTATAGTTGGTGTCTTTGCTAATGTAATTTTTGGCTTAAACAATGTTTACAGGGGGATGCAAGTGTTGTGTCCTCTATTTGTACTAGAGGGATAAGTTATCGTGGCCGAGAACGTGGGCTTCTAACTTGTTACCCAGACACTGATTTGGCAACGGCCAAAGATCTAATGGAGGCTAAGGGTATAAATCAGTTACCCGTAGTAAAGCGCAGTGGAGCATCCAAGAAGCATTGGAAACAAAGAATTGTTGCTGTTCTCCACTACGAATCAATACAGAATTGTCTCAGGTGCACATAAGTTCCCTTCTCAATCCTTCGATTAGAAGGTGTCATCTTCAAAGGTTGATATTTCCATTTATTTGCAGAGATTTCATCAATCACAGGAAATCAGTCTATCAACGTGGCAAAGCGATCAATATTGGGAAAATAACAGACGGTCATTAATGTGACTGTAAGTTTCCAGTCTCAAGCAATATAGATCACGGTGAGATTCAGTTTTCAAATTAAGGTCTCCAGATTGATGACACAGTTTTCCAGTCTCTCAGTTCAAATATATTCAAAAAAAAGTTTTGGTGATACGTGAGATTCTTCATGTAACTAAACAAGTTTGAGTTTTGCACATTGAGATGCAACCCAAATGTTGTATTCTATTATACATTTTAGAAACAAAGTTTTAGGTAGGAAGAAGTATATGTATTTGTCGATGATTCACTGTATTTAATCCATAATACCACATGAGAACTTGCTTTGTTTATGGGTAGCATGATTCTTTGTTCATCTAGTATTGTTGAGATCCAGATGTCATTTGTATTTGTGAGAAATGAATATGCCTATCCTCCTTAGCATGGAATGAACAACAAAATTTATAAATGAGGTCCAAGTGGAAGCCTACTCATTATGCGATGATACACAGCATCCGACATTGGCTCCCCCTTCAATTCTCCTTTCGGCTGTACGAACCCCATTTCGTTAGCCTGTCTATGATGCATTATGTGAGGATTGATTGGCAGAACCGGAATCTTGGCTTGGCCGGGTCCCAACACTGGCACTGCCAGGTTCGGCAGGGTAGGATGGTTTATTCCATGACATGACCAATGGACAGGGGGACCAACTGCCGGCGGTCGGTCAAACTTAGCCATACCATTATGATCTCGAGACTGCTCTCGCCTGAGACTCTGGTTTTGAACAGTTGGAGTAGCTTGAGCTGCCGTAGCACTATAAGTTCTGGCGTTCATATGACTGCTATTGCGGCGAGCCGGAACGGCGTGATTGTGCTTGCCTTCGTAAGTTGTTATTACTGACTTGAGGTCATGAGACGCTCTCTCGGCGTGTTTTCTTACAGTGCAACCCGCACTGGTACATTTGTAGTAACTCCTGCATTTTTTGCTTTCGATCAAGATTGGAGTAAAACCTTGTTTAGAAATTCTGCCAGATAGCGCCATTATTACCTCGGATTTGGATTTCCTTTCACCACTTTTTGTCCATATTTGCGCCAACGATATCCATCATCGAGGATGTCCACTTCACTGGTCGTCTGGACGACGACTCGTGGCTCTCGAATGGCTCTTGAAGCTCCGCTTGATTCAGTTGCAAAAACTTCGATTTTCCTGGGAAATCAACCAAGACACAGGAATCATCAAGGCCAATTCTTTCTAAAGAATCATAAATTATGGATCAGATTGCATTAAGGGGTCCCAGTGCCAGACCTTCTCTTCGACTCAGATTCATCGCCTTCTCCGTCATATCCCAACGATTTGCTACCATGAGTTCCTCGATCCTCTTCATCTTCTTCGTCGGAAAATGTGGAGGAAGCGTCAACTGCATCGCCTTGTTCAGTGCGAGAGCCATTTTGAAGCTGTAATGAGGTGGATTGGTTAATGTATTCAGGACCAACCGAAGCCGATGACGTCTCCTCGAGGTTGTCATGCCTTAGATCAGGAGCTCCGGCGGAAGACCCTTTTTGCTGGCTTGCCAAGAATAAATCATTTTCACCACTCTGCTGCTGTTCATTGACGTCGCCTTGAGGGTTTCGACGATTTGAAGACGACTTAGGATGGTTATGCGCACCCTTATAAATGATCTCCGCTATGTGCCCCTCACGAGACCGTTCAACCTTCTTCTTAACTTGACAATTTGGATGAGTGCATTTATAGTAACTTCTGGGATACTCGCTTCCTTTTACCGGCTTTTGTCCATATTTTCTCCAGTTATATCCATCGTCCGATGGGGCCAAACAATTGCCACTGCCTCTTTGCTCTCCGTCTTCATCCCGTCGATCTTCGAGTCGAGGACAATGTTCTTTGCCTTCGTCAATGCCATCGAAAAATCTTTGATCTGGCGAGAGAGTAGTATTATCTCCCGATGCAAAACCTCCGTGATCTTTAGTCGAGCGTTTGGATGGTTCTGCACAATTAGATTGAAGAGAACTCTCGGATTCCACGGAAACCTCGATGCCGGGAAAATTTTGCTCTCCGTCTTCATCCCGTCGATCTTCGAGTCGAGGACAATGTTCTTTGCCTTCGTCAATGCCATCGAAAAATCTTTGATCTGGCGAGAGAGTAGTATTATCTCCCGATGCAAAACCTCCGTGATCTTTAGTCGAGCGTTTGGATGGTTCTGCACAATTAGATTGAAGAGAACTCTCGGATTCCACGGAAACCTCGATGCCGGGAAAATTTTGCTGGGGCAGAGTGGTCGGCGCCATCTATATCAGACAAAAAAAGAGAAAATCTAACTATGATGTAATGTTTGATTGGTTAATCGAATCGAAATTGGAACTAATGTTAATTTACGTACTGCCATATTGATACCATCAAAACGATTATCTTTGCTTCTATCATTGCCGTCAGACATTGACGAGGAGCTCATAATGTTACCATTTGTCAAAAACGGCAATTTTCCGGTGGTTGGAGACTGCTGAACCTGCAGTTCGACGACCAGAAAAACAAAACAAGATCTAGTTAATCTGTAATGCATCTAAATCCTCCATTCGACTAGACTACGATTTGAACAAGTTTGTTAACTTTGAAGAACTCTTCTAGTTTTGAGGATCAAAAAGATTATCCAAGTACTCAACTCCATTAATCAACAGTCACAGCAAAGCTTTTAAGCATACCAGTGGATTCGAGAGAAAAACCGGAGAATCGAGCAGAGTCGTCGGACTAAGACCCGGCGGAACCGTCAAGTAGGGTGACTTCGCATCAGAGTCCATTGAAAGATGAGAAGTTGTAATACTTTGTGTGTTTAATCTTGGAGCATTGAAGCCAGCTCTGGCTGCTATTCTTTCTCCAAGACCCCTACCCAAATTTGATTTCTTCTCCGAAATAGACTCTTCCCAAAACCTCTCCTCTTGAGGTCTTGGAAAGAGTTGCTCAGTTTGATTATTACTGCCACATTCCATTACCGGCCTTGCTCTGGCATCTTCACCCAGCATTGCAGAGAAGTATGTTCTTGGGCTAGGACTCGGAGCCAACCAGTATCCATTTAAAGCAACATTGTCTTCCATTGCAGCTCAAGTTCCCACCTTTATTCGGCTCCAAATCTCCAGATTCGTGCATGGGAATCGAATTTCTGAACAAAAATCAAAAGTTTTTCAGCATTTGGAGAGTAAAAACTTGTAGAAAGTTGCCATAGTTATTGGCTTGATGAACTTCCATAATCATGAATAAATGCAGGTGAAGAAAAACAAGGGAAATTGGCATAGAAAATTGAATTTCGCGTTGGATTTGGAAAACATAAAGAAAGAAAATAGGCAACGGAAGAAAAAAAGGTGCCCTGTTTGGTTTTCTGGTAAATTTATATGCTTATCCCATCAATGGAGGAATCCCAATTATCGAGTATGACGAATGAAAGTCTGTTTCTGGATATTGTTATCAGAAAATCAAGACCACAAAGACAACCTTAATAAGTGGGAATTTATTGATTTCTCAGATTTTAGTAAAGCTGTTGTCTGGTAGAAGGGACAGGCCCACAAAGCAACGTAACAAAAACGAGAACATCATAAATGGAAAACAAATTTGTAATTGTTGAGCTCCATTTTCAAATCAGAGATCTGAGCAGTCCATAGGAAAAGAATTTTAGAAAAAAAAAAGAGGAAAATTCAATGATTTTTCCTCTCATCCAAACATCAAGAACAAAATAAATAAATAAAAAATAAATTATCTGGGTACCAAAATTTTGCATCTCGAATATGGATTTTTAAAGGGATTTAAGAGAGAGAAATGAACCAGCAGCAACGGAGAAAAACTACAGAACCAGAAACCCAATTCGAAACCCAATTCAATGAGTATTCTCTTTCCAAATCACCAGTTTCCACCACGAATGTTCTCCCTGCTTCTCTTAAAATGGAGAAGTTTTGAGTAGAGAGATAAAAATGGTAACAAAAAGCTATCGTCGTCTCTCTCTGCCTTTTCTCTCTTTCTGGTTTTAACCCATCTTCGTTAGATGGATATGCAACGATGATGCTGTTTGAGAAAACTACAAAAAGAGCGATACTGTATTTGGAAAAACAAATACAGATATCATCATATCATGGAAGAAAACGATGAACGAGAAGCAAAAGGAAGAGTGAGAGAGATGAAAGCTTTGTTTCACAAATATCACCATTTCCATCTGCGTATGTCATCAGCAAGCTAAGCTAACCCAACACATGATTTGACATTAATTAATCATTCATTTCCGTTTTGTGATTTTCTTCCTCCTCTTCAATCAATCTCATCAACGCACATTACGCTACAGCTGGTCCCTAATTCAGATAACGATTTTATTATTCCTCGCGAATAAATCAACTAATTATTTTATTAATTTTAGTTATTTATAATATAAAATGGTATTTATTTTATCAATAATTAACTATGTTTAAAATGTAACAATTAAAATTTAGTGTAAAATGCATTTTTGGACTCAACTATCGGTTGAGTGCAAAAAATAGATCCAACTATGTTTTCGTGCAAAAACTGGCTCAAAGTATTGTAAATGGACAAAATATGGCTTTGCGGATACTCGTGTAGCATCCGCGGGGAGTGATCCGGGGAGAATGGGTACCCGCGTTCGGAGAAAGGGTACCCGTTTCCCCTCGGGGGCATTTCAGAGGGTGAAACGTGCACGTGCGCCTCACGTTCGCAGGGGGTCTTCACCCTCTCAAATGCCCCCGAGGGGCAACGGGTACCCTTTCTCAGAACGCGGATACCCGTTCTCCCTAATAATGCATTTCAGAGGGTGAAGACCCTCTGCGATCACCTGACATGTGCCCGTGACGGAGAACGGGTTTCCGTTCTTCTGATGCGGCAACCCGTCCTCCGTCAGACCCGTGATCAATTATTTGCTGGATCACGGGCAGAACTGGTGACAACAGGTACCCGTTCTGCAGATGCGGCCATCCGTCCTCCGTCAGACTCGTGATCAATTATTTGCTGGATCACGAGCTGAACTGGCTACAACGGGTGCCCGTTCGGCTACAACGGGTGCCCGTTCGGCTACAACGGGTACCCGTTGTCCAGGCCTATTTAAGCCCTCTCCCCTCCCCTTCTCGTATCACCTCCCTCTCTTCTCTTTTCTTCACGATCTCTCTAACTCTTCTCAAATATTATCTTGCTTTCGAGAATTTTTTGGTACTAGCGACGAAGATGGATGATATTTCAATTCGAGCGACTGATTCAGATGAGATAGCAAGCTTTGATGTCGATATCAATTGGTATGCTTACGCGACTCCTGCTTATGGCGAGCTTAGAGCATTCGATTACGTAGGTGGAGACAAAGAAATAGAGGTGCAGTCGACCTCTAGAACTCTTGACGATGAGCTTCGAACACCTACCGGGTCGGACGTTGACGAGGTAGATAGCGGACCGGTACGTGAAGAAATCTCATTGAGTTTTTATTTGGGGAAAAAATATAGTTATATATAGGAAATTAAAGCCGAAATACTCGACTATCGTTGCAAAATGGTTATGGCATCAAATTCACTCAAAGCGACAAACGACGACTGACGGCTAAATGTGTAGCTGGTTGTGAATGGCGACTGCATGCGTCACGGATGCAAGACGAGGAAACTTATCAAATAAAGAGTTTTATCAATTCTCACACTTGTGCGAGGGTAGTTGAGAATCCAAACGCTCGAGCAAAGTATCTTGCAAATCATTATCTTGACAGGTTTAAAAGTCAACCTATGTGGGAAATATCTTCCATCATCGAGATAGTCAGCAAGGATTTCGCTGTCAACATAACGTCCAATATTACAAAAAGAGCAAGAAGTATAGCTCGGACACGTAACGAAGGCAGCGGCGACGAACAATACAAGCAAGTCTGGTCGTACGCAGCTGAAATTTATAGATCAAATTCGGGTAGTTCGTTATACATACATGCTTACGAGGTGGACTCTAACACGTGGGCATATCAAAAAATATATCTGTGCATGGCTGCGTGCAAAGCAGGTTTGTTGCGGTTTGGTAAACATATTATCTGTTTGGACGAACAATTACTCACAGCCGTGAGTATCGATGACAACGATGAAATATATCCTGTTGCGGTTGTCAATATCGAAAGAGAGTCTGAGGACACATGGACGTGGTTTTTGCAACACCTGAAGCGAGACCTGAACCTTGGCGAGAGAGGTGGATGGACATTTATTTCTGATCGACAAAAGATATTAATTTATTTAATTAATTTATTCACGGGTCGTATTAATTTAATTAATTAATTTAATTTTCGTGGAAATTTCAGGGGTTGTTGAATGCCGTGGAAAAGGAATTTAAAGATTCCGAGCAGCGCTTCTGCCTCCGGCATATGTATGCAAACTTCAAATCCTTGTTCCGGGGCAGAGCATACCGAGATGCGATGTGGAGTGCGGCCAGGGCACCGACAGAGTATCATTTCAACCACGAAATGAGCAAATTATTGCAGCTTAGCCCAGATGCCCACGCATGACTGCGAGCAGAAGAGCCTAAATATTGGGCTTCTCATGCCTTCTCTTGGGTCCCCAAGTGCGATATGGGTCTGAATAATTTGAGCGAGTCATTCAATGCAGTTCTACTGCCTGCGAGGGACAAGCCGATCTTGACCATGTTCGAGCTTATTCGAAAGTGTATGATAACTTGCATCGTCAAGAAATTTGAGAAGTTGTCCCAATCAACAGACCTCCTGTGTACCAAGATCAAAGATAAACTTCACAAGATAGTAATGGCAGCTCAACATTGGAGTGCTCAGCCTGCGGGAGATGTGTAACACCCGGCTTTACGGGATTTGGTTTTATTCCAATATAAACGGCATTTTGTAAATTCGTCAAATTAAGTCCGTTTTGCGAACAAAAGCTTTAATGAAGCCGTAGTAATAAATTGGAATTTATGGTGAAATATGAAATTTTGGAAAAGTCGGATCGTTAATTAAATAATGAGATAAGTGAGAAAAACAAATAGAAATTATGTGAAGGGGCAAATGAGTAATTTTGCAAGCCAATTTTATAAAAATTACAAAATCCCTCTTTTCTTCTTCCTCACGCACGCGATTTCTATTTTTCTCTTCCCTCTTGGCGATTTTCATCGCCTCTCGTGCGTTTCTCCTCCACACCGACGATTCTCCTCCTCCGGCGACTCGACTTTTCACGCTTCTCCTTCGTCTTCACTCCCTAGGTAAGGCTCTAAGCTTTTGGAACAATAGATTTCGATTTCTAGGGTTTAAAACGATTAGGGATCGTTAGGGTTTTCGTTGAAAACGTGAAATAGAGTTTGAAATCGATAGATTTACCGTATTTATAGCTCAAATGGCCGTATTTATGATTATGGGTGAAAGTTGGATAGTTTAAATGAGTTGGTTGAGAAGTTAGTGGTTGGAGAAATTTAAGAGCTCCATTAATGGAGGTTTGAAAATTCACGACCGCGAATTGCTCGATAAAATGCCTCAATGAGGAGTTTTAGAGTTTATGAGATTTTCTTTAGTTAGGAGTTTGTAATTTTCTAAACTCGGTAGTTAGAATTGATTTAAATAACGAATGCTGTGAATAGCCTTAGGTAAACAACGCTCGTGGACGGAGCTCGGTGTGCAACGGACGCGAGGTAAGTCTCTGTGATTTGTTTGGCCGATTGGCCTACACCATAAGACTATGTCGATCGAGGAATTAGAGATGTTTGTTAAGTCGGGTAATTAGAACGGGTAGTTAGTTTTAGGTTTGGCTAGGTTGTTAATTGTTTAGTTTACTGTTTGTATGTTTCTATTTCATTCATTGCATAATGTTTGTTCACGCATCATTGTTTTTGAACGGCATGAAAATGAGTTTTCTATGCATATTTTCATGAAAAGAAAAACGATAACGAAAAGGTAATGAATGTAATGATGGTCATGTCGGTGGCAGTAGTTCAGACATGGCTGTCAGATGAAACATGTCTTCCCCTCGGTTATATACAAGGGATTATCTAATCGCCGGATGTGCCGCTCCTATCTAGCGAGAGAGAAGATTCGGTGACGGAAATGAAATGAAATGAATAGCGAAAAGGTAGGACGCATGATTTATGAACTGTACATGCATAGCATTAGCATTCACGTGCATTCACTTAGATTTACTGAGCCTCTAGCTCACGTGTTTAATTCTATGGTGTAGGTGATTTTGAGACATGTGAGGAAGACGTCCCTCCGCCTTAAGTATGAACATGTTGAAGAAGGATGGCTCGCGGGAGTGCGCTGGCAATCGGTGCGTGATTTTGACCCATGGGGATTTAGGTAATGTTTTGGGAATTGATAGATAGAATATAGAAAATTGTATAGTTAAACATTTTAGGATGCTTGGATCTGAATAGATAACATATAGTGTTTTTGGAAAAATTGAAAGAATTTGTAATGTTTTGATATTCTCAAACAAGAGGAAATGTTAAGTTTTTAAACGGATCCATGCGGTTGTTTTATGAAATTTAAATACGTTTTGGGTTGGTTATTGGGGGAATTATTGATTTAGTAATGAGTGAGGATAAGAGTAAGGTTAAGTTGAAGTGTGTTTTTGTGAAATGTATGTAAAGATGTGTGATGAAGGAATGAGAAAGGAGAGGAACGTGTTGCGTGTGTAAATGTTGTATGCAGGGCGTGAAAGGAAAGAAGGAGGAGAGAAAGAGGAGGCGAGTCCTCTGGAATTGAAATTCTAGAGGACTTGGCGATCGATCGCCCCTCTATTGGTCACGCTTTGGAGAAATTCCAGAGCGTGTGGCGAATGGTCGCTGGAGAAGGCGATCGCTAGGCAAAAACTGGCGATCGCTTAGGGCGATAGATCGCCTGTTTTGGGCAATCGATCGCCCCTATATTTTTCACGGGACAGGTCCCTTTTGCCCCTGCTTTTGTCTTTTTCCCCTGTTTCATTTGCTTTAAATGTTTTAACTATTTATTTAATTGATTTTAAGATTTGTTTTAAATGATTTTCTGATTTCGATTTCAATTTAAATTTTCGCTCGAACGTTAAGAAGTTTATATTAAAATGAAAAAAAATTCTACGGTAAAATTAAGATACGGGTAAAGGTCGTTACAAGATGCAAGATTTGAGGTGAGTAACGGCCACGAACAATATACAGTTGACATGGATACGTGTATGTGCAACTGCACCAGGTGGATGCGTACTGGAATTCCGTGTGTCCATGTCATTCAATGCATCCGGTTCATGAGAATGCCACCAGAAAATTACGTGCATCCATGCTACCATCGGGTGACCTACCTGCAGATGTACTCACAGTTTATACGACCCGTGAGCGGTAATCAAATGTGGCCGATAGTGACAGATGTGAAGGAACTCATCCCGCCGAGAAGATATCGCCAACCTGGTAGGCCAAAGAAGACAAGAGTGCAGGATGTCGACGAGCCATCGAATTCGACAATGAGTAGGCGGAACTCGAAGATGACGTGCAATATATGTCGGCAGAAAGGGCACAATAGTCGCACTTGTCCTCACCGGGGATCCACTTCAGGAGCAGCTACAGAAGACACGTTTATGGGAATTCAACACAGCTAAATGGACGCAAGAATCTGCGACACGCGGCATCCTCCATCGGAACATCCCGAGATGTGGAGGCTCCAGGATGACCCTTGTGTAGGATCGAGATTGTCTAAGAGGGGGGTGAATTAGACCTTTTTAAAATTTTATTAATTACTAAACACAAGCAGTCAATCAGTAACAGTAAGAGAGAGAGAGAGAAAAAAAAATCAACACCAGATTTTTACGTGGTTCGGCCAAACCTTGCCTACATCCACGCTTCAAGGTTCACCCCTTGAAGATCCTTAACCTTCTCCTCAGTGAGAAAAACAGATCGGAATTCCGGGCTCCGATCAACTGCCTTTACAACTCAGGATTGAACTTCACGGGCGTCAATCTACTGCCTTATACACAATGTTGAGTTCGTAAATGAAAAGCTCAGACTACACTCTCACAAGGATTGAATCTCAAGTTAAAATCGAGAGGTGTAGAAAAAATTATACAGAGTATGATAAAATTTCGCAGGTTAGAGCTCAGGAATTCAATTTGCAAAAGTTGTATCTTCGTGCTCTAACCTCGGCTTAAATACTCTGTCTTCAGAATCGGCTTGACTTCAATGCTCATTTTCCAATAATAGAAACTTTGTTACCGTTGGAGCAGCTTTCGTACAATTTCAGGTAGCCGTTGCCGTCTGTAGTTGCAAGTCGTCGTCGCCATTAAAGTTCTGGAGTTAATGCTGAAAACGACGTCATTGTAGCTTCGCGGCTATTTTAAAATCTAGCGGAAGATCACCGGTTTAAACAGCTTCAAAACAGATCGTCACGTCATCGGCATATGTATCTTCAACGCCATCGGTAGATGCAACACGAATAAGCTATCGGCATGAGCAAGCTTTGAACTTCATCGGCATGATGCATCTTGAAACTTCATCGGCAGATATATTCTGAAAAGCCATCGGCAGATGCACCTTGAAAGTTCATCGGCAGAAACAGCTTGAAAGTGCTATCGGCAGATGCAGCTTGAAAGATCATCGGCAGATGCAGCTTGAAAGCCATCGGCAGATGCAGCTTGAAAGGCCATCGGCAGATGCATCTCAAAAGTTATCGGCAGGTGAGGGCTTTGAATTCCATCGGTAGATGCACCTTGAAAAATTGTCGGCAGATGCATGTTGAACTTCATCGGCTTGATGACTCCATCGGCAGATGCAAGTTGATATGTTATCGGCAGATGCAAGCTTTGGAGACCATCGGCAGATGCACGCCTTGTACACTTAACCAATATTATTAGAACACTAAAATACCCTTTTCAAGGGTATTTCCAAAGGATTAAAATCAAATGTATAATTCAATATTCTCATTCTTTTAAACATAATCAAATTATTTACTTATCATTAAAAAAAGTATCATAAAAAACATATTTAGACTTAAACTCTATTTAAGTCAACAATCTCCCCCTTTTTGATGATGACAAGATACTTATGTAAATTTGATTAATGGTTACCCTCCCCCATAATTCTAGCTCCCCCATAGCACATGCATATATTCTAAAAACAAACACGGAGCAACCAGAGTTTCACAACCATGCATATATCAAGATTTTTTTTTCAGATTTCCAAAAACATAGTAACTGAAACATGCATATTATCCAGCAATCAAATATAAATCTGAAACATGCATATCATCAAGCAATCAAATATATTCTCCCCCATTGACATTATCAAAAACAATCAGAGAGACAACAGAAATAATGGATTCAACACAGTTCAGAAAAACAGCAGAGTAATTGCTTTAGAGAATCAAGAAAGGTGTATACATTAAATTAAGTCTTTTATTTAAAGAAAGCTACAAAATGTGTCCAAAAAGCTTGGCTAATCCAAGCAGACACTTCACAGTTTGAATTAAGATAAGCATCTACAAGTGCTGGAAGTGAGTGAATATCAAGAGAGAGAGGGGGCTGAGAAGGCACGAGTTCCAGGCATGGAATAGTCTCTGGCTGAGGAGCAACAGAGGAGGAGGGACCTTGATACACCACCATGTCCATACATGGAGGAGTTTCGACAGGAGGAGCAGCAGTAGACGCATCAAGAGGAGAGAATGCAAATTCAGTCTCCTGAAGATCCAGTGTCGTGAAACGCACATCTTCATAAACTTCAGGCCGGAAAAATGGAAGAAAGAGATCTTCATAGCAAGCCTCTGAGACATTGATTGAACAAGATGGATCAGGTTCGGGTGCAGGAGTCAGATTGTCAATAGAGGTTCGGAATGACTCAAGTTCCCTGACAACCATGCGCCTATCAGCATCCACTTTCTGAGTCAGCAAACCAAGACTAGTATCTAAATCAGTACGCAAGACTTGGATATTCTTGGCTAGCTTGGCATCAAGAGATTGATCAATCCTACTTTCAATGGAGCTAAGAGCAGTCTCAATGCGGTCAATAGAGGCCTTCAGCTCATTAAACTGAGTTGCACTCATCGAAGATCTCCTTTGATAAGTTAGAGGAATGGCAGGTGGTACTGAGGGAATGGGTGAGAATACTGGTTCTTGAGGAGTGAGGGAAATATGTGGAAGGGCAGGTTGTGAAGGCATCAAGAGTGCAGGTGAAGGAGGTGAAGGGATTGGGACTTGAAAAGCAGTTGTACTGGGAGGAGATAATTGGACTGAAGGAGGTGGTTGGACTGGTGATGGAGGAGCAGGAGGCAGAACCGGTAATAGAGGGGCAGGTGGAGGAGATGGAGGATTTTCTGGAATGAGACGAGGCACAGATGAAGGAGTAGAAATTGCCTCTGAAACAGGTGCTCTTGAGATAGGGGCACGACGCCTTCGCACAAGAGGAGGAGGTTGGAAACTAGACGCTTGAGATTGAGAAGGGGAATTATTGAATGCAGGTATCTCAGATTCATCCCCACCCTCAGCAGTAGACTCCTCTGGCAGGCTAAGTTTTCTCTTCCCTTTCTTGGCAGCAACAGCCTTAACAGTACCTTGCTTAGAAACATCCAGAACAAGATTCCCTGTTCTTGTTCTCTTGATGCCCATTTTCTTAAGAGTGGTTCGGGAATAATAACTTGAAGGTTGAAGACGGAAGGGGTCTTCATCCTCTGGAAAAACAATCTCAAGCTGCATAAATATCTTCATGAGCAGCAGATTGTAGGGAAAAGAGGTAGCCCGTGATGACACTGTTTGAATCATCCTTCGAACAACAATGAAGCCAAGATTGAAGGGTGTCTTGAAGTAAATGGCAAACAGAACAAAAAACTCCATTGCACTGATTTCATCATGATGACCACCCTTAGGGACAATATTGTACCCAATCATTTGATGAAATAACCTGGCCCTTGCGGTCAGGTGTTTACCTTTAAGAGGATCAGGAGTGTGATTGGGGTCATTTACTATAAGCCGTAGAAAGCTCTCACCATCAGATGTACCAAAGAAAGGAAGCTCAGTGCCGGATACATATTTATAAGGGCAGCTATCCAAATGGGAGACTTCCACTCAGAAGAGCATTAATGTACTGGGGAGTGATTTCTATGTGTTTGTTATACACATAGCTCCTAATGATGGAGAAATAAGAGGTGAAACTAAGATTGACGTAGAACATTTTGATGGCTTCCGGATAATAATAGGACTCTACATTAAACAGACCTAATAACCCGAGATCCTTCAAGGGTTCAATAATGTCCATCCCGGCTAAATCATCAAAATCAATCCCTCGACTGGGTATAAGAGATTTGAACTGATAATCTTCATGATACCTTACTTCTGCAGCTTTAGTGAGAAAGTAGAGAGAGGGCCACTCTTTTACTCGGGGAATCACGCGTGGAGGACGAGCTGAAGTTTTGGCCTTCTTCTGAACCGGTTTGGAAACGGCGCGGGAAGATGAACCCTGAAACTCCATTGAAGGAATAGAACTTGCGAGAGAGAGAGAGAACTAGTAGGGCAGGGGATTTTCTAAAAGAGCGCGAAATGTGAAGTGTCTTTGAAAAGAAGCAGAGTTTAAATGAAAAAGGGCATCGCCCGACGAGATGGAGTCACACGTGTAAGACAGATTAACCCGATGGGTCACACGTGTCGGCAGATTAAAAATGCAAATGCATCTTCCGATGCCTACAGAAAAACACAGCTTTTCCGATGATCTTTCGATAGACATGCATCTTCCGATGCCTATTGAAGACTCAGCATCTACCGATGCCATCACAGAAGGAAATTCTCTAACACTCAGGAATTTCCAACAGAGGAATAAACTTAGTTTTTCTCAACCCGAATGAGGCCTAGCCTTATTCTAATATTATTGAATGTCTTTTCATCCAAAGGCTTGGTAAAGATGTCGGCCAATTGATCAACAGAATTGACAAATTCTAAAGATATATCACCTCTTTGAACATGATCACGGATGAAGTGATATCTTACATCAATATGTTTGGTTCTAGAATGCTGAATAGGATTTTTAGAAATGTTAATTGCACTGGTGTTATCACACCGAATAGGAATCCTATCATAGAACAGATTATAATCTTCTAAAGTCTGTTTCATCCAAAGCATTTGTGCACAGCAACTGCCTGCAGCAATATATTCACTTTCAGCAGTTGACAATGCAACAGAATTTTGTTTCTTTGAGTACCAGGAAACTAAGGATTCACCAAGGAATTGACATGTTCCACTGGTGCTTTTCCTATCAACTAAACTTCCTGCATAATCGGAATCTGAATATCCTATCAGATCAAAGGAAGTGCCTTTAGGATACCATAAACCAAGATCATAGGTTCCACTTAGATATTTAAAAATCCTCTTGACAGCATTTAAGTGGGATTCCTTAGGAGCAGCCTGAAACCTAGCACATAGGCACACACTAAAGAGTATATCTGGCCGACTTGCAGCCAGATATAACAGTGAACCAATCATACCACGATGTTTCTTGATATCCACACTTATACCATTTTCATCCTTGTCCAATTTAGTAGTGGTACTTATGGGAGTTCTAGAGGATTTGACAGATTCTAAACCAAATTTCTTAAGGAGTTCCTTAGTGTATTTTTCTTGGCAGAAGAAAATTCCATCAGGAGATTGACTGATTTGAAATCCTAAGAAGAATTTTAACTCCCCCATCATACTCATTTCAAATTCACTTTGCATGAGGGAGGAAAACTCATTACACATATTGACATTAGTAGAACCAAAAATAATGTCATCAACATAAATTTGTACTAACAGAATATCCTTATCCTTTTGCATGGTAAATAGAGTTGAGTCGGTGTTACCCTTTTTGAAATTCTTTTCCTCAAGGAAGTTCCTCAACCTATCATACCAAGCTCTAGGAGCTTGCTTAAGTCCATAAAGAGCCTTCTTAAGCCTATACACATAATCGAGTTTTGCAAAATCTTCAAATCCTAATGGCTGCTCTACATAAACTTCTTCCTGAATATAACGATTTAAGAAAGTACTCTTCACATCCATTTGGAAGAGTGTGAAGTTTTTGTAGCAAGCATAGGCTAAGAGCATCCTAATTGATTCTAATCTAGCAACAGGTGCAAAGGTTTCCTCAAAATCTATTCCTTCTTCTTGATTGTAACCTTTGGCAACCAATCTAGCCTTATTTCTAATCACAATCCCATTTTCATCTAATTTGTTCTTGTAAACCCATTTAGTTCCAATAATGGGATGATCCTTAGGCCTAGGAACAAGTTCACATACCTTGCTCCTTTCAAATTGATTTAACTCTTCTTGCATGGCCAAGATCCAATTTTCATCACCCTCGGCTTCTTCAAATTTCTTAGGCTCTACTTGTGAAATGAATGCCACACTGGCACAGAGATTCCTAAGAGAAGCTCTAGTCTTAACTCCTAAAGAAGGATCACCCAAAACTTCATCTATTGGATGATTTTTGACATATTTCCAATCTTTAGGAAGAGCAGGATTTTCATCCTTGACAGGAACAATTTCTAGAGATGTAGAAGAAGGTTTTATTGGTTTTTCTACTTGAGGAGAAACACTTGGTTTTTCTAAGCAAAGAGAATCCAGTTGTTTATCTAAAATATCATCCTCATCCACATTGATTGTGGGTTGAGGAGACTCATCAAAGTTAACATGAACCGATTCCTTTACAACTAGAGTTCTCCTATTGAATACTCTATAAGCTTTGCTGTAAAGGGAATAACCCAGAAAAATTCCAAGATCAGATTTGGAATCGAATTTTCCTAAGTTATCCTTAGTGTTTAGAATGAAACATTTGCTGCCAAAGGCTCTAAAGTATTTAACAGAAGGAGTTTTTCCACTCCAGAGCTCATATGGAGTTTTCTCAAGAATAGGTCTTATGGAGACCCGATTAAGCACATAACAAGCAGTAGCAACAGCTTCAGCCCAGAAATACTTAGGAAGGGAATTTTCATTAAGCATGGTTCGGGCAAACTCTTGGAGAGACCTATTTTTCCTCTCAACAACACCATTTTGCTGAGGGGTCCTAGGAGAAGAGAAATTGTGCTCAATTCCACATTTGAGACACAAGAGTTCAAATCTCTCATTTTCAAATTCTCCACCATGATCACTACGAATAGCAACAATGGTGAGATCCTTTTCATTTTGAACTCTTTTCCTAAAACTAGAAAATGTGTCAAAAGTCTCATTCTTAGACTTCAGAAAGTGAACCCAAGTAAATCTAGAAAAATCATCAACAATTACAAATGCATAGAATTTTCCTCCTAAGCTGGCTATATTTGAGGGACCGAAGAGGTCCATGTGAAGGAGTTGAAGAGGCTTAGAAGTAGAAATTGCATTCTTCGATGCAAAGGAACTTTTGATCTGCTTGCCCATTTGGCAGGCATCACAGACCTTATCCTTTTCAAAGGATATCTTAGGGATTCCTCTAACTAAGTTCTCCTTAGTAATCTTAGTTAAGGTATCCATCCCTACGTGTCCTAATCTCCTATGCCAGATCCAACAGTCATTAGAAGAATTCACAGCAAAATATTTTTCAACACTACAATCAATATCATCAATGCCAATGACATAAATATTTTCTTTCCTAAAGCCAGTAAACAGAATTTTGCCATTTGCAGCATCTTTAATTATGCATGAATCTGATTTAAATATCACTTCATAACCTTTGTCACATAATCGACTTATGCTGAGTAGATTGTGTTTTAACCCATCAACTAATAAAACATTTTCTATAATAGGATTGATATGGTTACCTATGTTGCCAATGCCAACAATTTTGCCTTTTTGGTTTCCACCAAAAGTGACACTTCCTTTCTTCTTGTTGACAACAGCGAACTTAGTTGCATCTCCAGTCATATGCCTTGAACAACCATTGTCCAGGTACCATTGATTTCTTAGTGGAGATGCATTATCCTGCAAAACAGAAATTAGGTTGTCTTCTTAGGTACCCAAATCTTTTGGGTCCTAGTGTTAGGCCTGGTTCCCTTAAGAACCCATTGTAATTTACAACCAGCTTTCTTGTCATTTGTCTTTAAAGGACATACAAAAGACTTATGTCCTACTTCATTACAAGTATAGCAAGTAGACGGTTTGATAAAGAAATTCTTAAAAGCTTTTCTCTTATT
This sequence comes from Begonia masoniana, assembly GCA_022432975.1. NCBI lineage: Eukaryota > Viridiplantae > Streptophyta > Magnoliopsida > Cucurbitales > Begoniaceae > Begonia > Begonia masoniana. Next base: position 8,772,810 of record CM039511.1, on the reverse strand, counting down.
AAACTTATCATAGCCTAAACCTGCTTTATCATGAGTAGCCCTATGATTCCCCATTAGCAATGTTAAGTTCTTGCTACCATTTGAGAACCAAAGAACAAGTTTATTCAAGGATTCATTTTTCTTCTTAAGTTTAGTGGTTTCTTTTTCATGCAAGTTCATTTCTGTAGCATGCTTTTCTATTAGACCTGTATTTTTCTTTTTCAACATGTTATACTTAGTCTTAAGCATGCCAAATTGTTTAACCAAATCATTAAAAGCGTCAATTAGTTCACCTTCTTCATTATCACTTTCGCTATCACTTAAAACAGAGACAGAAGAAGAACTAACCTTATCCTCAAGTGCCATGAAGCAAAGGTTGGTTACTTCCTCATCTTCTGAAGAGGAGGTGTCGCCTTCACTGTCATCCCAAGTGGCCTTCATAGCCTTCTTCTTAAATTTCTTGGGATATTTCTTGGCCTGTGGACAATCTGCCTTCATATGACCAGCCTTTCCACACCCAAAGCATGTAAACTCCTTGTCCTTTTGAGACTTCTCACTCTTTGGAAATCTTTTTCCCTGCATCCTCTTCCATTGCAGGAATTTGCTGAATCTCCTGGTAATAAGGGCAATGTCCTCATCTTCTTCTTCTTCCTCAGATTCATCAGGTTTGCTCGAAGAGGCTTTGAGAGCTATGTCCTTTCTCTTGGAGATCTCCTTTTCCTTGAGATCCTCCTTGTCATTGGCCCTCATGGTTATCTCATGAGTCATCAGAGAGCCAATGAGTTCCTCGAGCTTGAGAACCTTAAGATCCCGTGCCTCTTGTATTGCCGTCACCTTTGGTTGCCAGGCTCTTGGTAAACATCTCAAGATTTTCCTAATTAGTTCTTCACCTGAATACATCTTACCAAGTACTTTTAACCCATTAGTAATGTTAGTGAAACGAGTAAACATAGAAGAAATAGACTTATCCTTTTCCATGGTAAACAATTCATATTCGTGAACTAACATGCTCAATTTACTCTCCTTTACTTGGTTAGTTCCCTCATGTGTGACTTCTAATAAGTGCCAAATTTCTTGAGCACTTTCACACCCTTGTACTCTATTGAATTCATCTCTATTTAGAGCACAGTACAAAGTGTTTACTGCCTTAGCATTAAGGCTTAGATTTCTCTTATCGGACTCAGTTAACTCAGAAGAGTCCTTAGGGATACTTTTCCCATCTACAGTTTTCATGGCCTTAAAAGGACCATTCTCTATAATACACCAAGTCTCATAGTCTATGGCTTGAATGAATATTTTCATTCTAGCCTTCCAATAGACATAATCACTACCATCAAAGAATGGAGGTCTATTTGTTGCTTGACCTTCTATTTGTGTGGTGTTAATGTTGAATGCCATTGTGAACAAATATAACACAGAGTGTTTAAACGGAGCTTAGACAATGATAAACCCTCGCTCTGATTCCAATTGTAGGATCGAGATTGTCTAAGAGGGGGGTGAATTAGACCTTTTTAAAATTTTCTTAATTACTAAACACAAGTAGTCAATCAGTAACAGTAAGAGAGAGAGAGAGAAAGAAAAATCAACACCAGATTTTTACGTGGTTCGGCCAAACCTTGCCTACATCCACACTTCAAGGTTCACCCCTTGAAGATCCTTAACCTTCTCCTCAGTGAGAAAAACAGATCGGAATTCTGGGCTCCGATCAACTGCCTTTACAACTCAGGATTGAACTTCACGGGCGTCAATCTACTGCCTTATACACAATGTTGAGTTCGTAAATGAAAAACTCAGACTACACTCTCACAAGGATTGAATCTCAAGTTAAAATCGAGAGGTGTAGAAAAAATTATACAGAGTATGATAAAATTTCGCAGGTTAGGGCTCAGGAATTCAATTTGCAAAAGTTGTATCTTCGTGCTCTAACCTCGGCTTAAATACTCTGTCTTCAGAATCGGCTTGACTTCAATGCTCCTTATCCAATAATAGAAACTTTGTTACCGTTGGAGCAGCTTTCGTACAATTTCAGGTAGCCGTTGCCGTCTGTAGTTGCAAGTCGTCGTCGCCATTAAAGTTCTGGAGTTAATGCTGAAAACGACGTCACTGTAGCTTCGCGGCTATTTTAAAATCTGGTGGAAGATCACCAGTTTAAACAGCTTCAAAACAGATCGCCACGTCATCGGCATATGTATCTTCAACGCCATCGGTAGATGCAACACGAATAAGCTATCGGCATGAGCAAGCTTTGAACTTCATCGGCATGATGCATCTTGAAACTTCATCGGCAGATGTATTCTGAAAAGCCATCGGCAGATGCACCTTGAAAGTTCATCGGCAGGAACAGCTTGAAAGTGCTATCGGCAAATGCAGCTTGAAAGCCATCGGCAGATGCAGCTTGAAAGCCATCGGCATATGCAGCTTGAAAGGCCATCGGCAGATGCATCTCAAAAGTTATCGGCAGATGAGGGCTTTGAATTCCATCGGTAGATGCACCTTGAAAAATTGTCGGCAGATACATGTTGAACTTCATCGGCTTGATGACTCCATCGGCAGATGCAAGTTGATATGTCATCGGCAGATGCAAGCTTTGGAGACCATCGGCAGATGCACGCCTTGTACACTTAACCAATATTATTAGAACACTAAAATACCATTTTCAAGGGTATTTTCAAAGGATTAAAATCAAATGTATAATTCAATATTCTCATTCTTTTAAACATAATCAAATTATTTACTTATCATTAAAAAAAGCATCATCAAAAACATATTTAGACTTAAACTCTATTTAAGTCAACACCTTGGGCATCTAAGAACCGTCGACTTCAACTAGGCCCATTCGAGTCAAATGAATCCTGTCAAATACATCGACAGATCTGTTAGCTTGTAGCTGCTCTCCAGCTGGAGGCTGAATCTGAGCTCGCTGTAGGATCTTCCAAATTAAGGTCTCATATGGCAGATTCTTGTTCTTCGTTCGCTCTATCTCTTGCATGTTACCCACAATCATGTACCCTGGGTCGAACTGCTGGCTGGTGTATAGCTTCTGCATCACATAGAGATCCATCCAGCTAACAAGATCTCTGTGTCCATCCCTCGGAAGAATGGTGTGGCTGATGAGGTTGTGAATAACCCGAGCTTTGACATTCAAGTCCTTCGATCTCGGCTTCACGAACTCGGCAAGCTCTGAATTACGGTGGATTTGCCGCATGAACATTAGGCCCTCTTCTGTGCTGGCAAATTCACACGGTTTGGAAGCGTGATAATATTGCTCGGCGTCCTCAATGGCAAATCCGAGTAGCTCATTGATGATTTCTGCATTTACGGCGACGTCTGAACCGAAAAGGTACGTCCTCAAATGACCTGTATTCCCGGCAGTACGCATGTTCGCATAAAACAGGCGAACAACTCTGTCGCAGCTCTCGCCCCTCATGCCATACACATCGTGCAAAAAGATGTCGTCAAACATCTCCTTGATCCCGAAACCCTCCCAACCACTGAAGTTGGCAGTCTTCCCGTAAAAAATGGAGCGAATTCTCATATCTTGATCGTATTGCTCCTTTGCGGCCCGACTTCGAAACTCCATCGAATAACAGCCCAGGGGCGGTTGCCGCTCTTCCTCTGTCGCCTGGTTTGATGTTTCACCTTGTTCATTCCATCACGGAGCTTTTCTACCCATAAATGTTCTCGGCATTTTCAGGATTTTTCAAATTTTTCGCGGGTCGAAGATTCGGGTTTTTTTCTAGTTTGTCAGCAAACTAACCTCACGAAATGAGGATTTTCAGCGCGAAAATCCTGAAATCTAGACAAAATCGGTTCGGATTTGTCTCGGATTAGGGTTTGGTGACTCGGTTTAGGGCTTGGTGGCTCGGTTTAAGGTTTGGTTGCTCCGATTTGGGTGGTTTAGGATCAGTTTTGGAAGATTTTGGCGATTTTGGCAGCACCACGGTGGATTCTGAAAATTTTACGGAGAGAAACTATTGGGTTTCGTCTTGAAAATCGTCAAAATGAGCCTCTGTCGACGTTATACTATCGCAGACCAGGTACCCGTTAGAGAGTGAACACCCCCCGGATGCGTCCTAACGGGTACCCGTATAAAGAACAAGGGTACTCGTCTGATGAACATTCAACCAACGGGTACCCGTATGAAGAACACGGCAACCCGTTGTTTGAATGTCAAATTTTTGTTGAAGAGCACATGGCCCTTAACGAGAACGGGTACCCCTTATCTATAAGCGGCCACCCGTTCTCAGTTAAAGCAACAATGCCTTTTTTTTTTTTTTTTTACTTTTTTTGTTTTTTTTTTTTCATTTATTTACCGGACGACCGAAACTTTAAAGTGTCGACCGAAGGTTAGAGGAATAGTTAAACGTCACAGTTCAGAATAGTAAACTAGAAAAATTATGGAACGTCACAGTTCAGAATAGTTAACTAGGGAAATTATGGGACGTCACAGTTATGGTATTGGATTCTAAACAATTTATTTTGAAGTTGTTGACATTACATAAATTAAAAGAAATAAGAAGAAATAAATTAAAATTATTTCAAAATAATTACAACAGTCACGTGCATCACAATTAATAACGATCAATTATTGGATGCTTAACTACCCTCGTACAGCTGTGAGAATCGATAAAACTCTTTATTTCAACGGGTTGCTCGTCTTGCATCTGTGACGCATGCAGTCGCCATGCACAACTTCTACGCATTTAGCCGTCAGACGTCGTTTGTCGCATTTATGGAATTTGATGCCATAACAATTTTGCACCGAATATTCCATTATTTCGTGTTTAATTTTCTGCATACAGCTATATTTTTTTCCCACATAAAAACTCATTTGAGAAGAGTTAGAGAGATGGTGAAGAAAAGAGAAGAGTGGGAGGGGCACGAGAAGAGGAGGGGAGAGAGTCTTTAAATAGGCCTGGAGAACGGATACCCGGGATATCCAAACGGGTACCCGTTGTCACCAGTTCAGTCCGTGATCCAGCAAATAATTGATCACGGGTCTGACGGAGGACGAGTTGTCGCATCAGAAGAACGAAAACCCGTTCTCCGTCACGGGCACATGTCAGGTGATCGCGTGGAGTCTTCACCCTCTGAAATGCATTATCGGGGAGAACAGGTACCCGCGTTCTGAGAAAGGGTACCCGTTGCCCCTCGGGGGCATTTGAGAGGGTGAAGACCTCCCGCGAACGTGAGGCGCACGTGCACGCGGGGGGTCTTCACCCTTTGAAACATCCCTGAGGGAAAACGGGTACCCTTTCTTCGAACGCGGGTACCCGTTCTCCCCGGATCACTCTCCACGGATGGTACACGGGTATCCGCAAAGCCATATTTTGTCCATTTACAATACTTCGAGCCATTTTTTGCACGAAAACATAGTTGGATCCATTTTTTGCACTCAACCGATAGTTGAGTCTAAAAAATACATTTTACCCTAAAATTTAATTGTAAAAATATGATATAAAAGCCTCTGCATTTTTTTGTTTCCTTTTAATGCATAAAATTAAAAAAATTTCACGAGTAAAGAAGATAATATTGAGCGACTCTACCACTCAATAAACATGTTAGGACGAGAATTTATATTGTTTATCGAAAAAATGTACCAACACATTTTTTATCATTTGGATTGTATTTTCAGATATTTAAATAATATAATTGACAAAAAAATTCAAAATAACAATTATGATCCATCACAACTTAAGTGATACATAAATTACTATATTATTTAAACTGATCTATGAGAGACCTTAATATTCCTAACAATAATTTATAATACATTGAAATTATAATAATTAATAATGAAATAAAATATATATTTAAGTCAATCAATGCTGTCGGAGATTTCAAGGTAGGTTTAACTAAATAATTATTATAATTTTTTTTAATTTAAATATGTTCGAACAATGCTGTATTCGGACCACTTTTTGGACATTTCATGTTGTCGAAAAGATGAATGTTTTGACTAAGTATTTCCAATTTAATTTCTTTTAATTATTTCTAAAATAATAAATAAGAGAATCCCATGTTCAATTGCTATTTATAAGATGATGATGTCCGGAAAATATATTTGTTTTATAGCAATGTTATAATACCCTCTGTTTATATCTTCTAATTATATTCGTTAATTTATATAATTAATTATTTGTAATTTATCATATTAATTACATAAATTAATGACTATTATATTAGTGGGGATAAGAATTAGAGTGTAAACATTGCATTATCTTTTCTTTTAGATAAGCGCATAACGATGGGCCTAGCTCGAATGAAACATTGCCCAGCCCAAACAGAAGTGAAGTGCCCAGTCCATGTTAGATAAGCGCATCCCAACTCCAGCCCACCTAGATAGATGCCAGCTCATTGAAGTAAACCCAGCCCAATCCAAGACAAGGATCAGGTCGACACAAGATAAGCCCAGTTGAAGATAAGCCCATCGCTGCTCAATCATTACTCTTATATTTTTTATAATACTACGTTTATTCTCTTATTCTATTTTTTTAAAATATTTGTCAATTAATTTCTACAATTAATATAATAAATTATTTTAATATTGTAGAATAACAAGATAAACGTAATATTTTTTATTTATTATTGTATAAAGTAAAATTTCAGGAATGATTTATGCTTATTTTAACTAATTGAAATAATTAATTTTTGTTAATAATAAAATAGATTATGCTTATAACGGATCAACTGTGAGATTAAATTTCTTGTTCCTTCTGCTCTTCATTATCGTATTATACGTCGGTGAATCGGGGATTAGGAAGGTTCCTGTTCTGCTGCTCCAAGTGTGTGTGCAGAATCGTACTGGAAGTCGCCGAAAGTTTGCAAATCGATTGATGAAATGATAAACTAGAATCAGTCTTTGAAGATTTAATCAGTATTTGTGAGAATCTTCAGCTGCACCTTCTGACGGCTTTTTGTTTGAAGCGAGGGTAGATATGGCGATGCGCGATTTAGTTAGCGGAGGAGCAGCTTGTGCTGTTCCTGGCTCTTCTTCCTCTTCGAATCCACTCGGTGCTCTCGCCAACGTTCTTATTGGCTCCTCTTCCAAGACTCAGGTTCTTCTTCATCCTTTGATTTTACTCTTCCTTTCAATTCTTGCAAGCTTGTTTGTTGATTTTTATTTGTGTTGTTGTTTTATCAATTTCTCTGATTTCGAAGTTCTTTCAACCGATTTGTTTCTTAGATTTTTCTGTGTCGAAGTTGTGAAATGTGAAGTTCTTTTGATTTTGAGCAGGAAAGGCTGAAGGAGATTCCTACGTCGACATCCACTAGTTCTGAGAGGCAGTTTGCCCCGGAGCAATTTGAGCTTCCAGGTTCTGAGTTCGATCAGCCATTTCTGCAGCCTCATGCTCAGGTATGTGTATCTTCTTCTTCTTCTTCATATTATTTTTCTGGACTTTTTATTTACTAATTGTTTATTTGGACTCCCCTTTTCATATTTGTTCATTGATCTCAGGCTTCGGACTTCTTTCAAGGATTTCGGTCTTCTGCGGATCCTAGTGGTCTGGCTGATGCGTGGGACGAGATACAGCATCCTCAGCCTCCTCAACCTGGGTTGTCGGAGTTTCATGGAATCTATGATCGGGGATCTGGTTCCCAGCTTCAACAAACTTTTGATGGTAATTTTGGAATTCGTTTAGTAGTTTTATTTTATCATTTAAAAGTTTTACCTTTCATCTGTTCAGATTTCTGTGTGTCACTTTGCTCTCTGCAAGGTTTTGCCTTTTACCCCCTTCGCCATAAGCAAAACCTTGCAGTAACTAAAGTAGACCATACCGAGCAAAACCAAATGGTTGGAGTTATCTACCTCTAATATCAGAAGAAAATAGAAGGACAAGTCGTGCTTTCACAACATTTAATTTCTAATCATGGCCAAATTTTTTAGTCCCATCAAATTGCTGACATTGACATAATAATACTTAGAGGACAGTAAGCCTCACAAAGCTTGCGGCATTACTATGTTGTCCTCAGTTCATTTGGTTCAGTACTGATCTTGTCTAAGACTTGTGAAATAAAACTATCTAGAAACTAAAGAATAAGCTGGAAATTTCTAATTAGCTTTTGTTTTGAATCTTAGTTTTTTTTCTGCTGCTTTTTGACCTCTTGAATTTAACCGAGGATTGGACAACTTGTAGTTGTATTTGACAGTCATTCTTACTTGTTGCAGGTCCACCACAAAGAGTATTGTCAAATTTTTTGCACTCATTTGTTGGAACTAGTCATGGTGGGATTCCTTTTCGTCCAACTGCACTTCCGGTATTGGGATTATCTCAAGGTGATAAACAATGTATTCGTGACCGCAGCAGCATAATGGCCAGACACATTTTTGCAGATAAAAGTGAAGATTTTATTGAATCGCAGGTCTTATATTAAAATTACTTATTGTCACTAGTATGTCAGATATGTAAAATCGCATTTTTAATTTTCAAGCTCCCTATTGTTTAGAAAACTCTGAGCTGGACTAACAGTGGTTTAATGTAATTGTAAAATATATCTACTAGGGATCATTCATCCATATGGTCATATTTGTCTCGTAGTTCAAACAATTACAAGCTGTTTTCTTTATTCCTTGTCTTCCTTACTCTTTATTCACTTATAAATTTTCAAAGCATACTCTATCGACAAAAACATCCAAAAATCATCGTGTAACCACACTTTGATTTTTCTGGCGCAGTTCTATTCTCTCTCAGGAATTGCTCTTGCTTAAAATTCATCAATACTTTTGATGTCAACTAATCCTGCATTATCTACTTTTCCTCTAGGTAAATGCTCTGTTAGCTTCCCTAGATATTGATATTGACGCACAGGCTAAGGGATTTATGCCTGGGAGATTTCGAGAGCTAGAAGACTACTGGAATGAGTCCCAAAGTATAAGGAAGCCAATTGGTCAGTCCGCAGATGGATGGGTTGCAGAATATGGGCAACACAGGTTGCAGTATGGAGAACCTGAGGCTTGGGCGCACTCGTTTGAACAACAACATGGTGTTGGTGGGTGGGCTTCTGAATTCGAGCAGGTAAGGAAACTTGTATCCTTAATTTTATTGCTAGAGCTATTTTCTTTCACCCTGGACATACTGAAAAAGAACAAATTTAAGTCCTTGGAGGATGGGGGGAAAATGAAAAAAAAGGATTGTTCTTTTACCCTGCATTCAACCAGTTTATTCCAGTTCAAATTCAATGTCAATTGTAGATTTATTCTTTTCAACGTCAGTCTTGATGGGAAAGCATTAGGAAAATATCTAACGTCATTTAGCTTAATTTGTTTTTTAATAAAATCATGTTCTTGCCACCTTTTGTTTAACAGGAGCAGTTTCAACTTGCATCCATGGGTCAAATGAAAGATGTTAACATTGCAAACTTAGCTGCGATGCAGCAAACTCGTCTACTTGCCAATACATTAGCTCAAAATGAAGACCCTAAATTTCAGGTATTTAGTTATTTTCATTATGTAACAGTCTTTTTTGTACTGCTATATAATTGGATTTTATTAGACATGAAATTCGTTTGGTATTTGAAGCACTTAAGTATTTAAGGTGCATGTTGATGTGGGAGTCATGGCAGGTATTTATTTTTTGACTTCTCTTTTAGACGATAGTGCATTTTTTTTAAATGAAATTTAGTTTGGCCTTGTTCTTCCCATTTCCACGTAAAGAATTGGTTTTGAAAAAAGTGAGATGCCTTGAATGAGAATGTTTTCCACTTCTGTTGAATGGTAACACAATGATTACCATTTGCGGGATGGAATACCTATCGCTTGACACTAAACTCATGTTTTATGTTATTTTCATTCGTTATATGCTTCCCTCCAAAAATTGTGTCATTCAGAGAACTACTATTTTATTAATTCATTGATGTTATGATAGTGCTATAATGTATGTGTGCAAAGCTTATCATTATGATCAAATTCGATAGTTGCTTGTGGAAGAAGTTCTTTCGTTCGAGATATTATATTTATGCTGGTAACTGTTAATTACACCATACCAGATATTTTTCTATTTATACGTTGCATGTTTGCCAATTGACACCAAACGCATATATACGAATCCATAATGAACTCTAATCTAAATTATGCTTTTAAGAATTTGTATAATCTTTGCCTTGGTTCTCTTCTCATAGAGAGTTTCAATTAGTATGACCTGGGTTGAAAATATTTGCAATCGGATTGAGGTAGGTTCAAATACTAATGAGAGACTGTTGGAGTCCCCAAGGTAAAGTTCGATTGCGTACATATGTTGCATGCCGTATATTGCAATCACGCATAAGTTTTACTCTTTACTGTTTTTTTTTTTTTATTTCACTGCACCAGTTCTTTTTTCTACTTAGTACAAAGATTGACATTTTCCGTACATGCAGAACTCCAAGTTTCTTCAGTTTTTGTCAAAGATGAGTCAAGGTGAGCTTATTATTGATGACAATCAAGTCAAGAAGACTTCATTATCTGCATCAGATAATTGGGCATCTGAGTACCACCAACAGTACAATGGAGGTTCTTCCTGGGCTGATGAATTTGTAAGCAAGTACCCAACTGTTGACAAAAAATATATTCTAAATTATTTTTCTTGTTGAGTTTTTGATTTCTGGACTGATTTGGTAGCTTTTTTTTTAGCATTTGTATGACTATTTTCTGTCATGATTGTTGAATTCCTCAATAGAAATCAGAATGGTTGATCCTTATCATCTATGTGGCAAGCACCTGGAATGTGTTTGGAGAATGAGTTATGAGTTATGACTTATAATATAATATATATATTTCTAGTTTTCGTAATGGGAAGTATTTTCATTGCAACTAGACTGTGTTTTCAATTGTGTGGAAAGGATCAATGCTGAAAGGGCTACTACTTATTTTCATATCGATGCGGTCATTGGTTTCTTGTTTCATTTGGAAGAGCTGTCAGATATGTAGTGCAGCAATAGTATTTAAATTGATTTTGACTTGCACTTCTGCTAAAAATTGTTTTCGCTACTATATCGAACTTCCAATGTTTAACGTTTATGATTTTAAGGTATCCACTCGGCCTAATCAGTGGGTTGATGAGTTTGCTAAAGAGGAGCAGCGTGGTCCAGATGATCAGTGGGTTAATGAGTTCTCTAAGTTGAATGTTACTGACTGGGCTGAAGAATTTGGGCAAAAAGTTGGCGAAGATGCTTTGGGAGAAAATTCTACCAATAATTGGGCTAATTTATATGATGAGTAAGGCCAGTCGAAGTTTTACACTCGTCGATTGTCACAAATTTAGCTCTTTCTCCTGCTTGAAGACTTTAATAGATCAACTGATATTCTGATTGACGGATTGATTCCCTTAATTTTGTCCCTCACTAAATGATTATAATTGCTCTAATACTTCCACTTTTGGTTAAGATAATTTCATCAATGGGCTGAAGTTTATTTCTTTCCTTTGCTGTCAGGAAAAAAATTTAATTATCCTCGGATGTTGTGTAGAATATCTAATGTTAATATTGATTTATCATGTTGTGACTTAAGGTTTCTAAACGAGTAAGTACCTGCCAAGCTAGATGCATCTAAAGGAATTTATGTTTTTTCTGATGTGAATCCTTATGTTGGACACTCTTATCCCTTTAATAGATCAACTGATATTCTGATTGACGGATTGATTCCCTTAATTTTGTCCCTCACTAAATGATTATAATTTTTCTAATGCTTTCACTTTTGGTTAAGATAATTTCATCAATGGGCCGAACTTTATTTTTTTCATTTGCTGTCAGGAAAAAAATTTAATTATCATCGGATGTTGTGTAGAATATCTAATGTTAATATTGATTTATCATGGTGTGACTTAAGGTTTCTAAACGAGCAAGTACCTGCTAAGCTAGATGCATCTAAAGGAATCTATGTTTTTTCTGATATGAATCCTTATGTTGGACACCCTTATCCCTTAAAAGAAGGCCAGGAACTGTTTCGCAAGGGCCTTTTGAGTGAGGCAGTTCTTGCTTTAGAGGCTGAAGTTTTGAAAAACCCTGAAAATGCTGAAGGTTGGAGGCTGCTTGGAGTAACACATGCAGAGAATGATGATGATCAGCAGGTTGTTTAGCATATTTCAAGTTAAATGACTGACATTTTGAATAACTGACATATTGGTAGTGGTTCACTTGTGGCAATAATCGTTAATTGTAACCGCCTACATATGGCAGCTCTGTTTTGATTTGATATGCTTCATATACATTATCGGGATTTGTGTCTCAAAATATGATGCAACTATGTCTTAATACATTTATGCTGCTTTAAAATCCAATCGCAGGCTATTGCAGCCATGATGCGTGCACAGGAGGCTGATCCAACAAATTTAGAGGTGCTTCTTGCTCTTGGTGTCAGTCATACAAATGGTTAGTGGGTCCTTTCTTACTTACAGCGCAAATTAAAAGAAATATACTTTCACCATGTCATTTATTAAGAAGCACCATGGGTGTTAAACAAGCATGTTAAATAATTATTGTGCTTCGTACATCAAAGTAAAAAAAAAAAAATAGATCTATTTTGTTAGGGTAAATGTGAGAACCTCATATTGGAATGTCTTGTGATGAGAGGTACTTGTTGGTACTTCCAAACGCCAATTATAAATTAGAAATGATAATTTCCAGATGATGTTAAAGATATTCTTGAAATAACATTTGTCGTTATTATTGATATTTTTAAACTAATATTTGTTCGAAGGTCTCCACTGCTGACAAATATATCCAAATTTTTTGTACCAAAATTTTCAACGAAAACGTGTAATACACATTTTTATGATCTACTTAGTTTTTACTAAATTTTTATTTCATTTTTTACTGAATTTTGCATATGGTATTTTCCTATAATACTCTACATTTTTGCTTTGCACATATTGATTACTTTGCCTAGCACCATGTACAACTGTGTTTTTTTTACTAAATAAATTGTTAATTTGTTGGAAAATACTTTATAAAATGTACTGAGTTTATACTAATTTTAAACAACTAATTTTCTTTTTCAATTTACAGAATTAGAACAGGCTGCTGCTTTGAAATATTTATATGGATGGCTGCGTCATCACCCAAAGTTTGGATCTCTGGCCAATCCTGATCTTGATGCTACTTTTCACTATAATGATGTAAGTTCCATTCTTAAAGGTCTCAATGCTTATCCGTTTTTAAGTTCATAGTTTTAATAAGAATTGAAAAGGCCATGTATATTATTCTTTTCCTGGACTAAGTCGATTATTCCAAAAGGGCATAAAATAAGTGTTTTTAGAAAGTGAGGAAAAGCCAAGATTTTGACGATTTAGTTGAAGACACGTTATTATACAAGCATATTAGATTTCAAAAAGGGTTAAAAGTTTTTATTCAAGGCATTTCATATTTACTTGAGTCTGAAGAATGTTTTCTATTTTTCTCTCTGCATTTATTTAACCTCTTGTGTATGCTGAGTGAGCATGATTTAGGATTTCACACCACTCCCTCCAATATCATACTCATATTTTCTCATGTATTAAGATGGAAACGCCATTATACATTTTTCCTGTTTTAAAAGAAGCTTGTGTTAGTGACATTTCATTTGAAATATGTAATCTAATATTTGAGAACGTGTAGCAGGTGAAATGATTTTCATACTCCTCTCGGTTTGATTCCCATTTACAGAAAATCAAAAAATTTAGCCCAAAATTAAAGACCTGTAATTCTGGGGCTTCTAGCTAACCATATTGATTAAGATCCTGTTCCTCTCCATGGATAATTTGCTGTGAGGATGGACTAGTGGTTGTTTAGACACATCATCATTCGTTAAATTCTTCAAATCAGTAACTTTATTGTTTTGGCTATGCAGGTGGCTAAATTATTTAATGAAGCAGCCAGAATGATGCCGGATGATGCCGATGTGCATGTAGTACTTGGCGTCCTTTACAATTTGTCGAGAGAATATGACAAAGCCATCTCGTCTTTCCATACAGCTTTGAAACTAAAGCCACAAGATTACTCTCTTTGGAACAAGTTAGGTGCAACTCAAGCAAACAGTATTCAGAGTTCTGATGCAATATTGGCCTATCAAAAGGTGTGATTTGAGTAGTTTTGTGAAAGATCTTTCAAGAATGAAAGTATGGCTACTCACCGAATTACTTGAGAAAGATATTCTTTCATCTATAACCGAGCCTTAAATGTACCTGAAATTATGTTCATGAAAATCTTGTTCATAAATTTGAGGGCGTTACATAGGCGTATAAATATTCAATTGATATCTTCTAAGTATAAGATGTCGTTTATATGCTGTTTTCTTTCTTCTGATTTGTTTTTTTATATCAACTCAAAATTTGTTCCATTACTCTCTCTCTCTCTTTCAGGCACTAGATTTGAAACCTAATTATGTACGAGCATGGGCTAACATGGGAATCAGCTATGCAAACCAGGTTTTTTCCTAAGCTTCACCATTTATCATTTTCTTGCCTGCATGTATCAAATTGAAATTGCTCTTTGGCTTCTCGTCTCATCACTGGTATATATCTGTAATTTTAAATACATTATTGATACTGAAAAGGCAAATGCCTGGACTGGCAAGTGTTGTATACAAGTAATGACATTCATAGACACTAAAACGACATTTATTTTTGAAAAACTATGATCACTTACAATTGTTTTTTGTTTTCTTTCATGTAGGGTTTGTATGAGGAATCCATTCGATATTATGTCCGTGCCCTATGCATGAACCCCAAGGCTGATAACGCGTGGCAATACCTACGACTTTCTTTGAGGTATATCTTTGAAAAATGAAATAATAATACTAGAGTTATCTTATAATTTTACATTCAAATCTTATCTACTAACATGAAAGTCATTAATTGGTGTAGTTAATGTCTTATTTTAAATATTTATAATTTATTTTATTTATTATACCAATTAATAATTGACGTATAAGCTCCACGTTAGTAAATAAATTTAAAATGTAAAATTAAAAAGTAAATCTAGCATCATTTAACCATGCAAGGGAATTTTTGATTAATCTTTGTATTTGTCGCAGTTGTGCATCGAGGAACGACATGCTCGAAGCTTGTGATTCTCGAAATCTCGATGTTCTTCAACAGGAGTTTCCCTTGTGATTTAGCAGCGTACATTCAGTGCTATATTGCATCAATAATTGACCTAAAATTGGTTTAAAACGAACACAAACTTCCTGAGAAGTGGGATGCCGATTGCCGAGTCTGGTCTGTGGAGATATTCAAGCAAATTACTCTTTTGGGAAATATAATGGGCTCCTTCGGTTTTGTATTTGCTTCCTGCTGCAGGTGTTGCAGGAATAATAATAATAATATTAATTTTTTATTGTATTAGCAGAATAAAAGTATGTTAAATAAATTTGTTGGACAATTACCAAAACGGGTTTTGTAAATCTTTATTAGTTTTTTTTGGACAAATTTGACACTCGAAGATCTAGTTATGTTTATTCTTTTTTTATTTTTTTAAAAATTTATATATATTAATATAATAAATTATAAATAAATAATTTAGTATATTAATTATATTAAATAATAATAAGAGAATAAAAGTAGGGGTGAGCAAAAACCGGTCCGGTCCGGTTTTTCAGAAAATTGAAACCAAATTAATAAAATTCGGTTTTTAATTTTTAAGACCGGGACTGTTTTTATTTTTTTAAGGACCGGACTAGATCCGGAACCGAATTTCGGTTCCGGTTCTAATCCGGTTCCGGTTTTCCTACTTTTTTTTTTAAATTAAAAAAATTCTCTCTATTTTGTATTCTAATTATCTATCCATTGCATTTGTCTCCAATGAGATTAATTGGAAAGAATAATCAAAACAATGATTAATTGCATTTGTCTAAAACAGAAATATTAAAAAATAAAATAAAGCATCCCAAAGTGTCACTGAAAATTGAAAAACAGGAGCAAAGCGTCACTGAAAATTGGATAACAGGAGCAAACTAGCAAAGCATCACTGAAAATTGAAAAAAATATTGCTTTAACAATCAAATAAATATTATACTAAGTGAACAACCAGTTTTTAACTTCTACAACCGTCAACCAGCAGAAGGCTTCAACTTCTACAACCAGCAGAAGGCTTCAACTTCTACAACCAGCTTTTACTAAGTGCACATCCTCACCAAATTTAAAGAAGACCTTCCAAGTTCATGATGAGTACTGGTGAATCATCAATGTGAGCCAAAACTAATAGTGTAAACATTAAGTCCTAAAATAATCTATGATAAAAAGGTGGTGTATTCGGTGATATGTCAAAACAAAAGAATAAATAATAGAGGGGAAGAAAGATAAGAGAAAAATCTTTGTTTATTGATGTTTCTGAAATCTTTGTTTCTTGGATGATTGAACCAAATACACCACAAAATGCCGAGAAAATAGCTTAGATTGCGGAACATATTTCTTGCAGTAAATGATAGGATTTAAGCTTTAATTATTCAAGAAAACTCTAAGTAGCAAACATAGAAACAATAATCATACAATATATCACTTGATGTTCTTATACCTCGGCAATCTTCTCCAACACAGGTTCACAACTTAACAACTCCCAATGTTCTGGTTTAAATCAGGACACAAACACAAACAAAAATTGATAGCAATTTATCAAGCAACATGTCGCGTAACAGAACAGTTTAAGAAAACTCTACCGGAAAAAGCAAAGAAACATTAGAACAAGATACTAACAAAGACATCAAACAAAATGACTCGGTCGCGCACCAATTACCAATTATATCAAGATTAGTTATGCAAACCACTTACAACTATGGTTTACAAGCAGCCGAGGAGAGTGCGAACTGAGGCAGAAGCAGCCGAGGAGAGGGGTTAGACGGCGAGTGCGAACTGAGGTCTGGCGAGCTTCAAGCGAAGTGAGATCGAGAGGCAGAAGCAGCCGAGGAGAGGGGTTAGACGGCGAGTGCGAACTGAGGTCTGGCGAGCTTCAAGCGAAGTGAGATCGAGAGGCAGAAGCAGCCGAGAAGAGGGGTTAGGGCACTGGGCACTGGGCAGCAGAGCAAGCCGCAAGGATTAAATTCGGTTCTGGCAGAATTCGGTTTTTTATCATCAAACCCAAAACCGAACCGGATTTTTCGGTTCTACATAAAACAAACCAAAATTCGGTTATTTAAATTGCAAAACAGACCAGAACTGGACCAAATTTTCGGTTCCAATCCGGTTCTTCGGTCCAATCCGGTTCTTGCTCACCCCTAAATAAAAGTATATTATAATTTTCAAGAGAAATTGGGATTTGGGAGGCATTGGAAAATGTGGAATGTATGGGAAAGTCATTACCTCACTCCTCTCAGACTCATTGATTGTCCTCAAATTTATGAAATAATATTATAATAAGGAAATTAAATTTTTATAAAATAAGCTTTTTTGTGACACACCCTCGTGTTCTTCATCATATTACGTCAAGGGTACAATCGTAATCAACTTGAATTTCTCGTAGTTGTTAAACACGTGTATTTTTTCTAATTGGAAGGTAAAAAAAGGTATGGGTTTTGACCTGGAAGAAGGAATAGAGAAGATGTACGATTGACTATTCAGTTCCAGGTCAGCAACAGCACCAATCAGCTTCCTGCTTTGCTCTTTACTTGTCTCTCACGGCTCCATTCCAACCCCACACACCCTTTTCTACGTCCTTCAACAACTTCCCTTCATTAAAATATTATATTTCCATCTCTTTTCCCTTGGATTTTATGCTCTTACTGGAACACCCCCTCTGAAAACCCTACTTCAAACGGCATATCTCCTGATTTGTTCATCATTTGCAGTAAGTTCTGTTCTCCAACTCGATTTCATGTGATTTCAGTTCATGGGCTTGTCCAAGTTTTTCATGGAAGCCAAGCAGTAAAACATTTTAAACGTTGCGAATTCGGACAACAGCTTGAACTGCTTTAGGTGTTTATCGATGGTGATTTCTTAAGCTGCGTGTGTTTTAAATACGATGAGATGAATAGCCATAAGAGATGCGTGTGTTATCTGGGTTGGTTTGTTGAAATGTGTAGAAAGAGAAACTAGAAAGAGACAGCATAGGTGGATGGGGAGTAGATGGTATTTGATAGTTATCCAAATTAAGTATATTTCTCATCCTTCGCAATTGAACAATGAACAACGTATATCTAGAGAGAAGCATCAAATCCATCCATGTATAAATCTGAGCACCACAATCGGAGAGAGTGAGTGAGTGAGAGAGTGAGTTAGAGAGAGAGAGGCATTGGGCAAAAGGTAACGTCTGAAACAGATGGATAGATGGTTTGATGGATGTCTGTCAACACCATGCGTGCAAAAACCTAACCCTCCATCACTCATTTTATTCCCAACACGCAATCTCCCAACCTCAAGCTAAACCTAAACCCTACACGGCTTTCTGATGCCATCATCTTGTGACCATCTTTTCGTTGTCAGATAGTAAGCCAACCCGATATATATATATATATATATACACACACTCCTTTCCCTCCACTCCCTGTACTTCACTCAGAACTTACCTAAATCTATCATCTCTCTTCACTCAATCCCTCTAAAGTTCACACAAAAAGTTTCCACAGATCGGAACGATATTTCCTCGGTCGTGGATGTACGCTCAGAGGAATTTCCATGGTTGCTATATACTTCTAACTCATTTTATGTACTCATATAATACTGAATAAAATACTTCATTAATAATATAAAATAGAATAATATTTAAACTTCATGTCGGTCAACAATATCGAAGGTTCTACTACTGCTAAGTAGAGAGAGAGAGAGGATTTGTTTAGGGATAGATGTGCTCCATTCAAAGAAGATTATATGATTCTCTGATCCGACATCCACAGAACACGAGAAATCCCAGGCTAGACGAAGTGAGTTTTCACATGCAGGATGCTAGGAGAGCGATAGAGAGGGGTTGAAAAAACACTCTAGTTTGACAAATTTGATGGTCATTCAAGGAGACACAAAGCAGAAATTAAGGTAAGTAATCAAAATATGATCCACCCAAAGACACGACGGTATATAGAAACATCAATATCAAGAAACTGCCTTTTTTGCCTACTTTCTCCAAACACCAATGAAGAAAACTTCATTTTTGAAGCCCATTTACGGTTTTCTAATTCTGTCTTTCGCTTTAATTCACTCGGATTGACTTCTCCTAAACTATCGATCATCATTACATGAAATTTCTTCTCGAAATTAAATTACATTGACAGGTCTCCAGAATTTGAATTCTGCCGAAGAGATCTGAACCTTAGAGTTTCAAAAAGGACATATTTTCAAGCGAAGATTTTAGACACTTGAGTTAATTCTATGGGTTTTACCTCTTTGAAGTCGAGCTGTGTTGTTATTATATAAAACTGAGATAGACAACAAGCGTCTTGAAGGAGATGATGCTTAGACTTTTAGAGGAAAAACATATTAAATAAAGGAGATCAATAAGATATACTCCACTAATCCATAAACATTGTGCCTTCAAATGATGCTAAGACAGAATAATTACTTGCGCATAACAACAAACAACAAATAAAATATGGTATTAATACAGAAAGGCACTGGCTCTGGTAGAACAAGAACTATGTTAGACCAAAAGGCTTTATATGAAATGAGGCTTATGCAAAGTACGTATTCAAAATGGCACATGCAGGATGATAATACTGGAAATCGAGAAGAAGGTAGAGAAAGCGGGTAATCTGTTATTCCTAGATCGGAGATCTCGAGCTCAGCAGATTCAATTTCCTGGTCTGCCTTAGAAGCTCTAAGGGTGATCTCTTATATCTTCTCTCTGATTGAATTTAGGTTATTAAGGTAGAGAGTCGATAAAAAGTTGGTAGATCATAAAGTATATAGACTAGAGTCTAAATAATAACAAATTAGGGTAGATATTCAGTGCCATGAAGACCTGAGAAAAGAGGTCGATTTGCCAACCGAGGAAGAAGGAATCATGGTGAACATGAAGATGATAACCCTCAGAAGGATAATGAAGCCTGAGGAGTAATTTAGCCTGAGAAAGTGCAAATGAGCTTAAGAATATTAGAAAAGCTTGAGCTTCGAAGCATCAACTCCCATGACTCATACCTTTGGTGTCTGATTTGCCTTCTGTCGTCCTTCATTAGCCACCACGTCCATTATCTCCTCTCCCAAACCAAGTCTGCTCAACCGCCACCTTCACTGCTACTCGGTGGTAGCGTCGCTTCTAAGAATCGAAAATAGCGGAGTAGTGATCCAGAGTCTCTACGAATCTGTGCAGAAATAGGGGGTGATCATGATTAGCTTCTCTTTCAGCAAGGGTGACTACTTTGGGTTTCAGAGATTTGATTCTATGGAGGAAGAGGCGAAGGTCCTCCTTGTAAAAAACGGTGAAGATAGAAAACACAGTTACGGCTTAAGCTTCGTTAGGTTCAGTGTAAGAGCTGAAGGGATGAGACGACTATGGTCGTGATCGTTGAGAATGAGAAGAGGCTGAAACTGAAACCTCAGGCCGAGAGATTGAGCGAAAATGGAGAGACGATCGCAGGTCTTACCAGAGGAAGTTCAGTCCCGCCGGTGCCGGTTATTCTAAGCATTGGAGTGGGTTAGGAATTTAGATTCGCTCAACTAAGGCGTGCTGATAGGGGCCATTGAACTCCAGGAATTATTCAAAATCAGAATGTGGATTGCTCTTTGTTCTTCCCCTATTGCTTCTAAAATCGCTTGGTTGCAGTCAATGGCTGAATTTATGAACGGAGTCATTTGGTTGAGTGAATAAAAGAGCACGACTGAATTGCCTCGCGGAGATGAGAAGAAAAAGCAAACGGGTAAACATTTTCGTCGCCGAAACGGTAGAAGGACAACGTCGTCCATTGTCATCAGCATCAGCATCGAGGACAGACGCAGCGCAACACACAGCGCGAGGGTGCGGGGCGAAGTTCGGTTAGAAAGGGCTTGAGAGCGTGGTGGACCAGCATTCGGGGAGTGAAGAGGGTGAGGTACGAGGACAGGATGGAAATCAACACGATGAGCAGCTGAGAAGTCAGCTTGAGTGAGAGTCTGCGCGAATCGGAGGAGCATAGTGACGAATATGGGTGCGCTCAGGGCGGCGCGATGCGGCGAGCCTCACGGGAACGCTGGTACGAGATCGAATGGTTGTTTTTCTTCGTCACGAAGGCGAATGATGATGATTACGAGAAGGCAAATGGAACCATCACTTTAACCCAAAGTAGTCTTCGTTGACATAAACAACCTACAAGCAACCGCCTGTCTCCGTTAATACAAAACCTAGAGCTTCATCCGTTATTCTGTGAAAAAAAACCCCAATTATCTTACGTATTTTGCATCATTAAAAGTTTTTTGGCTAAGATTTTGCAGTCATGCCGGCCGGTTAAACTTCATTTGAAGTTACTGTTGTCCCCAATGGGGGATAGCGTCACTTCTTATGCATAGAGTCCTGTTTCTTATTTTTTACGATAATGGGTGCTATTTTTGTTCAAGTGTGATTGTATTGCGATGTGGTAAGTACCCTGATGATTCTGTATAACTTAGTCTAGTTTAGTTATATTAATTCGAATAATTGCTGACTTTTCTAGTCGTACGTATTATAGTTTGTAATATCTTTTTGTGTATTTACATTTATTGTGCAGGAATGGTTAGCAGTAGTTCTTCCTGATGGGCCGGGGAGTAATCCGTGATTGCGAAGCGAAGAGCTGAATGCTGGACCGTGGTATCTCTGTAACTACTCCTGGAACAGTTGCTTATGTAACTACGGAGGTTGGTCTCTTTTTGACACTCCTTATCTCTCATTTCCAAATGCTGCAATTTTTTTGGGATCAATTGGTATGGTAACTGTATATCGGACACAATATCAATGGAAACAGTAGCAAAAGTGAAATTAATATTTTTCTAAATGATTGAGAATGGGGTATTCTCAAAGATGTCAGTACTACGATGGAGTTCGTAGTAAAATCTCTCGTTATTTCAAAAACTTGTCTACGCTCACCACATTCATCCTTTTCCTTTTGTTTAGAGAGAATTT
>CM039511.1:8727281-8750789 GCA_022432975.1 Begonia masoniana | reverse complement strand
AGTTGTGACCTCAAACCTGCATGGGGAACTTACTTAGAAATGAAATAATTATGTCAGAAGATAGTTCCTAAAAAAGTCTTTCCTATAATTTTTTTCTTACAATAATCTGCCGTTTTTCCAACAATGGGAATACTTGTAAACATTGACACCAAATATGATAATCAATTGATTAGACTCTCTATGTTGGTTTTAACGTATAGCTAGTTTAAATTTTTTACCACAAACTTACACAGATTTTTTATGTTTACATTTAAATGATAGGAAATTTGCAAACCAAATAAAAAATAAAAAGCTATTAATTGATAAGATAGCGATTTCAAAAAAATAAATTAGAATTGCGAACTACGACTTCTCCTCTGTTATGAAGCATCACTAAATGTAACGTGTTAACAAATATTGAAATTTCTCTTATACTTGACAATGTTAAAATAAAATATTTCTGGATTGGTGCAGTAGAATTAGTTCAGAACGGCAACGAAAAATTAAAAACATAACAAGATATAAGTTCTCCAAACAGTATAATTTATATGCTTGTTTTCTAATGCTCTAACAACCTTTTAATATAGAGTTCATGTTAATTATTTAAAATTTAATAAGATAAAGAAAATCTCTTAGAAGATAAAATAAATAACATTCAAAATATGTCTCCTGGGGCGTAAGAGTATGTCATTTGCCTCAATCTGTTTCTTGAAAGAAAACTCTATGTGCGTTTGTTGTTGCAAGAAGAACCAGCTTGAAAGAAATAATTGTCCTATAGATGTTTGAGTATGTGGTAACAAAACGATCTCTTATGACGCCACTGGAAACACGAAAGTGTAATCGTTCCTGATAATCTGCCACAACAAAGCCATGATATTTCGAAAGAAATATAAAAAAGCATCTATCTTTTTTTTTTTTAGTTCAAAGATGAGGGAGAAGAAGATGACAAAGGAGGTTGAGAGAGAGCTGAAAAAGTAGGGTGAATGAGAGGAGACTACTTATTGTAGGCCGAATAAATGCACATCCAAGTGCATTAAATGAAACCCTATCTGTCCAACCCAAACAGTAAGCACCACTCAGTTTTTTTCTTATATTAAACTTAACCAAATAAATTAAGAATGAGAAAATTATATATTTTTCAATAAATATAATAAATTCTAGCCGCGTATAGGATCACTGTAACGTAACATGCTCATTTTTTTTATTTATTGTGAATGTAGAGCTACTATTATTCCTTGGAAAACAATCATCCTCTCTTTAATATCAATCCCTTTCATTTCAGCTGTTTAGCCTCCCCTCCTTCGTTCTCCATCTATTAAAATCTTACGTTCCCCCCCATAACAAAATTACAAGGACTTCGTCGGTCCTTGAAAATTCTCATAATTTAGTTTTAATACTAGTTTCAAAATTAGAACAAATTTATCATGTAAATAAATTGGGGGGCTTTATAGAATTATAGTTATTTATTAACCATTAAGTAATTAACATTAAGGTGACACAATTTCTTGTTAATGTTATGTTCAATGTTTACTCTCTTATCTACTCTCTAAACATATGACGTGTCAAACAATGATTGACGTAATTAATGTAATACATTAACTATTTATAATTTATTACATAAATTACACTTTAATTGCAATAATTATTGTTTGTTAAGTCAATATATTTAGAAATTAGAATAAGAGAATTAATACAACATATTCTATAATGAATTAATGAGCGTTAAAATCTATAGTCAGGGTGTAACTAACGCCTTCTACGCACCGTTTCAACTTTACTTTTATTTAAAAGAGCCCACTTAAAAATTCGAAATTACTTAATTGAAAACGTACAATGAAAGACTTAAAATTCATAAATGTTCATTAAAATCAAATCAATAACCTTAAATAGTTGTTTGAAAATAATATTTCATGAATTCATTGATAAACATGACGAAATAATAAGTGAAATAAAAATTCTTTTAACTCAAATAGAAATAAAACGTAAGTTTTTCTCTTCATAGCCTCTGAATCGCTATTTGCATTAACACTGCATAACCATGTCATGATTGTACATCTTCAATTGCATCTTTTATTCGTTCAATTCATCAACTACATCATAAAGTTATTCACCTACATCATAAAGTTCAAACTATGAGCTTAACGTTCAGTAAGAGATGCATAAACTATTACTAATGTGTATGCAAATGGAATTTTCGTAAAAACAGTCTTATCGTGGTTCTTTCTCATTGAGTTTTTTATTCTTGCTTTAGTTTCGATATAAATATCATTTGTTAGAGGTAATTCAGTTTAGGGAATCGAGAATGAACCTCATAATCCCGTCTTATGGGACAACAAACTCGTAATTCTGCCTCACAACAAAAGTTACGTTTATTCAATTATTCTCTCATCTTTCTGTCTTTCTTTCTTTCTTGCTTTTTTTAAATCTTTCTTAATAGAATTTTTTTTCATGATACATGAATCATATATAACCATATGATGTAAAACATAACATATCCTTGAAACAATTCATATGTTCTTTCTATTCAATCATAACCTACAACGTATTATAAAAACATCAATATTTCTACATCTATCAAATCATTAAACAAAGCGTATCCTCGAGTGACATCATTATCAATATAATTATATTATCTAGCAATATATAGCAATCAAATGTCTATATTATAAACAAATCATCGAGCGACACCATCGTCAACATAATCATAGTATCTAGCAATACATCACGATCAAAGTCTATATTATAAACAAATCCTCGAGCGACATCATTGTCAACATAATCATAAATCACAATTAAAAGTATATACTATAAAAAATCTTCGAGTCATTAATGTCGTAACGTTCTAACAAATAAGCTGTCAAAATCTTATCATAACGAAAACTACTTAACCTAGCATTTTATGATACAGACCGATGGGTTAACGCATAAAACATCACTCACTTCAAGTCTTTAGTATGTAGACTTTTGCTTAAAACGAGTATCTTTCACCTTCGAATTAACTTACCTATAGAGTTGTCGCATATTAGTGAAAGAAAGTGAAGAGAAAATTTATAATCGAATGATTTCTATGGGAAAACTCTAACCATAATGAAAATCCTATCTGTCTTCTTTTAGCATGTAAACTCATGTGTTTACTTGTTTGAGGATTAAGTTCTATTAGGATTAGGATTACCTTAGAGATTTTAAAAAAACTAAGGGGCAACTCGCAAATTTCGGACGAGAGAATGCTTGTTTTAAGGTTAGGTTTAATGTGCACAAATTGGTATAAAGTGCGTGCTTAAATAGGATCCAAATAAACCTTAAAATTTGTAACACCCAGAACTTTTGTATTTTGACTTTTATATGTTAAGCCTATTGTCTCGGATCGGTGGTAGAAAAAGTTTAAGACGAAAAATATATTAACGGACATGTAAGAAAAATGTTGAAGGAATTGTAGGAAAAACAAACCAAACTAAAGTTCAACCAAACAAATCATTAGTTGGAAACTAATGGAGGGGCAAATTAGGAAGTGAAAGGGGTAGTTGAGAGCACTCAATAAGAATGTGGCATGTGGCAAAGCTGTGGAAGAAACTTTTCCTTGCTTCTTCACTCCCTTACGTGAGAACACTCTCATTTTTTGCTATTTCTTATGTTTTCTTTCATCGCCGAGAAGAAAACCTCTCACGATTTTGATTCCTTTTGTGAAGATTCAAGGGATACCAAAATTTCCCATCTTCCCTAAAGTTCGTACATATTTCATCCATCTTTGCAGCTTCTAAGGTGACAAAGCTCAAACGAAGCACTCGGATTGAAAAGGGCGCGAGGTAAGTTCTCGTGACTTACTGTGGCCGATTGGTCTAAGCCATATGTCGATTTCGTTGATTGAGGAAAGTTGGAGCAATGTATGTTTATAGGTTCTTGGATGGGTAGCCTAGGTTTAGTTGTGTTATAGGTTATGCTTTTGTATTGTTTTGATGATACTCATGCTTTTTACACTTATGTTATGCATTTAATTGTCCATGCATCACCGTTTTATAAAATGACATGAAAAAGGGATTTATGCATAGATTTCATGAAAAAGGAAATGTAAAAAATGCAAGTAAACAACCCTATGCATGGTGGTTATCGAGGTGAGGTTCAGACCTGGCATTCCGTGGTGAGTAGGTTTTCCTCCCTTCAGATGGTGCGGGTTGTCTAACCGCTTGACGTGCCCTATCCATCTGCCGAATGATATGTTTTGATAACCAAAGAATGTCACGTACTGAAAAGGAAATGAGATGGACTGAATTTATGAAAATTGTATATACATGTTCATGCACTGTCATTTACGTACAACTTACTGAGATTTATCTCATAGGTGTCTTTATGGTGTAGGTGATATTGAAGCAGGTGAGAATGATATCCCTCTGTAAGAGGAATGAGCTGGTTGAAGAGGAATGCCTGCGAGAGTGCGCTGTGCAGTCGGTGCGAATTCTGACCCGTGAGAGCAAAGAACTAAGTATTTTGTGGTTTTGGGGTTTATGTTGGGCTGAAGGATAATGAAATAGCTAAAAAAAAAATGTATAGTTGATTCATTTTAGGGTGCTTGGTACTGGATAACTTGAATCAGAGATGTGTATTTTGGGTGATTGAAGAAAGTATGAAGTAGTGGTGTTTTAAGATGATGGATCGCGTTTTGGTATAGTTACTGAAAAAAAGAAAGTAGCGAAGTAGCACTCTGGAAATAAAGATTCCAGAGAGCTAGTCGACCAATCACCAGGGGAGGCGATCGATCGACGACGTCTCGGGTGATTCTGCCTAAATTTTGTTAAGTGTGTTAGTAAGGGAAAAAGTCGTCCAAAGTCTGTGGACGCGATAGTCGTCCAAAGACTGTGGACGAGAAAATAGAATGTGTCTAGAGTCTGTGGATGAGACAGTCGTCCAAAGTCCGTGGACAATTAAGGTCCGTGGACGAATGAACTCTGTGGACGAATAAAGCCCGTGGACGAATAAATTCTGTGGACAAAAACTGTAACGCCCCAAATTAAACAACCCGGTTCGTTACTCACACTTGCTAGACTGAACTAGGAAATTCTAAAAATTTAAAACTTTATCTATCGATATAGAACATTATCATTTAAACGATTTAAAATATTTCAGCGGATGACATTTACGTAAAACATAGCCAAATATAGAACAGACTGACAATTCTTTAAATATAAAATCTTTCGAAACATTTCTGCGACAATTACAATCAATTCAACGCTACTGGGCGAACTGGCATCACAGAGTCTGTCGCCCACAACCTTGGACGACGTACTCGTCTACTACTCTGGGCAGCGAACTCTGTATAAGCGACTTTAGATGACGCGACACTGGACGACAACCCGCCACAACTTTGGACGATGTTCTCGTCCACGACTACTTAGATTTATCGTCTATGGATTTTTGTCCACAGACTTACTTAGACTTATCGTCCACGGACCACGTGACTTTATCGCCTTAGTCCACGTGACTTCATCGTCCACGGGTTACATAAACCCATCATCCACATACTTATTTAAATTTATCGTCCACAGACCACGTGATTTAATCGTCCCCAGTCCACGTGACTTCATCATTCACGGGCTACATAAACCCATCGTCCACATACTTACTTAAATTTGTCGTCCACAGACCACGTGATTTAATCGTCCCCAGTCCACGTGACTTTATTGACTCCAGTTTTGGACCACAACTTTGGACGACATCGCTTCAGACAACTTGTCCACATAATGGATGACTGTTTTATCTTTGGATTACTTAACGACTTTGGACGACTACTTTGGACGATGTATTCGTCCACAGGTTCTGATCCCAGACTTAGACAAAACACACTATCTGGTGATCTCAATACAAAAGACTTCTCTCGACAGAACACAAATACTATTCCCAGAGAGTTTTAAATCCAAAATCAAAACATTAAAAGTCATCACTGTCAATTAAAACTCAGTCACAATTCAACTAATCAAGTTTCTAATAAAATCTACACACACCCCCACTAGTTAAACCGCCTCATCAGTGCACTAGGTCGTGGGATGGATGCGCTCCACCTACTGCGTCTAGTCTTCAGTATACTCAGAGAATTTACCTGTAGCTACCTCAGCACTTACGTCACAAAACTCATCTATTAGCCTAATGCTAAATAAGTAGAGCAATAATGAAATGAAATGCTGAAACATAAACCCTATTCATGCTGTTTCTACTCTCATAGTTTATGTTTTATTTATGTTCGTTCCCTGTTGATCCCCCTGTTCGACGGGAAGCAGATCAATTTTTCCAAAGCATACATCCTCTGACTTGATTAAGGGGCGGATTAGTTCCTTTAATAGCTGTTCTTGATCCCCCTGTTCGATGGGAAGTGGATAATTTTTCACAAAGTATAAATATCCTCTGTCTCGATTAAGGGGCGAATTAATTCCTTTAAAAGTTAATCTGATTCAATCTGCTCATGCCTTACCATGCTATTATATATGTCAATGCATTTTCGTATTCTTTCAAAAACATGATACATGCCAAACTAAAAATTATACAAACATACATATAACCGACTGTTTTGTGATGTAGGCCCGAAGGCACACATATACTCTACTTACCTGGCTTCTTGAGAAATTACCGGTTGTGAGCTACTTCGGAAGTTTGCTCAAACCTAATACCATAAACAAAGTATTAATTCAATCTTCACTAAGCCTTATTCTAAACCATCCAGAAATCTAAGGAAGCTAGTTGAGAATTCTGTTCTTCGTGCATCCCCTGATTCACCACAAAACCCGAATCTAACTCTCACTCACAGTGTAATACCCAGCTTGTACGGATTTCGGATATAATATATTATATTATTATTTTATTAGATAATGGCATTTTTGGTAAATATGTCAAATCAGATCCGTTTTACGAAAAGAAAGCGTCACTACGATCCTAACGATTAACAAGAATTTTAAGGAAATTATGGGAATTTTCGGAGACCAAACACTATGTTCCGAGTAAATACACTTTTCGTTATGTAAAAGACGTTCTCGTAAAAATAGTAAACGAGGTCCGAATTGCGAACGGACAGTTTTAATAAGTCTCAAATAATAAGTTGGATATATTGGTGAAATATGGAGACTTGGTGAATCCAAATCGTTGGACGATTAACGAACCGAACGACGAAACAAATATAAAATATGTAGTAAGGGCAAAATGGTCATTTTACAAACCAAATTTTATTAAAATCCTTAAACTTCTTCTTCCTTCTCCATTTTCACGCCAGAACACATTTTCTTCTTTCTTCCTCGCGAAACCCTCCCTGCCCGCGGCGACATCCGACGATCTGACCTCCGTTTCTCCTCCCGTTCGTTCCGTTTCCTTCACGTTTCTTCCTCCAATCGACGTTCTAGGTATGTCTCTATAGTTTTAGAGCGTTAGATTTCGAGTTTCGTAACGTTTAAATAATTAGGTTTTAGTTAGGGTTTTGATAAAAATCGAGATTTAGGATCCGAAACTCATAAATTTGCTGTGATTAAGTGTATAAAGGTTGTATTGAACGTATTGGACGAAGTTAAATCAATTCGTGAAAAAGTTTAAAATCCGAGAATTTTAGGATTTTCAGAAAAGTTCGTAATTCGAGAATTTAGGTGCCGAGCATAAATTGTTCGAATAAATAGCTCGATAAATCGGATTAGAACTTTTAGAAATTTCCTTAGTTAGGGTTTTGACAAATTGGACGTTTATTGACTTAAACTCGTTTTAACGTCAATCCCCGTAATTTGTTTAGGTAAACAGTGCTCGTGGACGAAACTTGGATTGCAGCGTGCACGAGGTAAGTTCTCGTGATTCTTTTCTGGCCGATTGGCCTACACCGTACGTCGTGGTCTCGAGGAGTTTGGTGACGCACTAGTTTATATTTATTTGTTTTGGTTGGGTAGACAAGTTTAGTTGTTTATAGGTTATAGGTTACGAATTACAGTCTTGATGGTATAAGTTATTGTTTGATGCTTTAAGATATAGAATTGTTCATGCATCATGTGTTTTAAAGAAAAGCATAGAAAATGAATTTCTGTACATTGTTATAAAGGTAATGCAAAGAATGAAAACGGCCAAAAGGCTTACAGTATATCGGCCAAAAGGCTTACAGTATATCGGCCGAAAGGCTTACAGTTTACCGGCCGAAAGGCTTACAGTTTACCGGCCGAAAGGCTTACAGTTTATCGGCCGAAAGGCTTACAGATTACAGGTCACGCGAGGTGGGGCTCAGGCACGGCTGTACGTGTTGTAAGCGTGCACCCCCCTCCTCTAGCTGGGAAAAGTAGTCCGCCCGCTGGATGAGCTCTCTCCGGTTAGAGGGATAGGATCTCGGTGACACCTACAGTGCATAGCATACCATAGCATACCATAGCACAGCATTTGCATTTACGAGTCTTACTGAGATTTTTATCTCATAGCATATTGTATGGTGTAGGTGATTTCGAGGTACCAGGTGAGGACGATGTCCCTCCACCTGAGGCATAGCCCAGTTGACGGAGGATGGCTGCGGTGGTGCGCTGGCGCAGTCGAGGCTTCACCGACCCGTGGGGATAGTATGTACAGAGTTTTGAGGGTCTTTTTGGGATGTTCTGATGAATTGTATAGACGTTTTAGGATGTTTGGTACTGGTAGTTGATAGGTTTATATTTGATGTTTAAAACGTTTTGGTTTAAGACTATTGTTCGATAGTTTTGAAATGTTGTAGGTTGGTTACGGATAGTCTCGATATTTAGATATATCCACGCAGTTGGATTTCGCAAAGTCCGCTGTAAGTTGGTCGAATGTTGTTATTGTTGTGAAATGATGTTAAGTGTGTGAGGATTTCTCTCTGGAATCGGATTCCAGAGAGTGTGCTATGTTGATTTGCTCTCTGGAATCCAGAGAGCAATTGTGTAAAATCGTGAAGCAGATAATAGAAAACAGAAGAGAGAAGAGAAAATAGAAGATCGCTGCACTGCAGTGTGCAGCGATCGATCTCTGCAGCAATGCAGAGATCGATCGCTGCTTGCTGTAGCATGTGCAGCGATCGATCTCTGCAATTTGCAGAGATCGATCGCTGCTTGCTGCAGCATAGGCAGCGAGCGATCTCTGCTTGCTGCAGAGATCGATCGCTGCAGCAAGCAGCGATGCAGCGCCCGTGCGCTGCAATTGGCAGCGCCCGGTCGCTGCTGCTTTTCGAGGGCAGAATTCCGATTCTGCCCTCCCTCTTTTCAATTTAATTTTTAAAGTTTTAATTAATGTTTTAAGTTTTAATTATTTATTAAACGTTTTGTTTTAAATGCTTTCAAGGTTCAAATTCAATTCCGATTTCGATTCTGGTTTCGATTTCGGTTTAGTTTCCGTCTAGAGTTTAATTAAAGTTATTAGGATAAAAGAAAAATATATTCGGGAAAAACGGGTACAGTATTAGGGCGTTACACACAGCACTCTCAAAACACGCATCTACAACCCCTCTATTATCTAACCACTAAAACAGCAAGAAATATAAGCAAAATTCACCTAGGTTGAAGAAATCGGGCAGGGGAATCGCCGAGAGAAACCTGCTGAGCTGAGCACCAAAAAGGGAAAGAAAAATAATGTGGCAGCTAAACCTTCGCTAAACCCTTCTTTTATATCATATATTTCACAAATTACACTTATACCCTTGACTAACCAAACTTTAACCTATTCAAGCAACTAGTCACAATCACTTAATTCCATAAGATGTAAATCATGAAATGTTGTTATAATCAGGGCCGACAATTTCCGGTCACTACAATCTACCCTTTTTAAAAAAAATTTGTCTTCAAAATTCAGTACCTAAACAACTCAGGATATCGGCTCATCATGTCCTGCTGGCATTCTCAGGTTGCCTCCTCTACATTTTGGTTACGCCATAAAACTTTCACTAGCTGAACCTCCTTGTTACGTAACACTTTTGTTGTATAGTCCAGAATTTCTACTTGTTTCTCCTTATAGGTAAGAGTAGGATGAATTTCAATGTTCTGCCGTTCCACAACCTGAGATAGATCCCGCATACACTTCTTCAGCATAGAAACGTGGAACACATTATGAATTTCTTCCATGGAGGCTGGTAGCTGTAACTGATAAGTTGTCTTTCCGATCCTCTTAAAGATTGAGAATGACTCGATATATCTGGGGTTCAACTTGCATCTCTTCCCGAATCTCACAACTCCTTTGAACGGTGATACTTTAACAAAAATTTCATCACCGACTTCAAATTCCAATTCTCTACGTCTTCTATCGGCATAGCTTTTCTGCCGGCTTTGAGCTGTCAAGATTCGCTGTCGGATGAGGGCAATCTTCTCCACTGTCTGTTGCACGATATCAGGACCAATCAAACGTACTTCTCCAACTTCATCCCAGTACAATGGAGATCTGCATCTTCGTCCATATAATGCCTCGTATGGTGCCATACCTTGTAACGACCCCAGAGGGATCGTCACATAATCCGTATCTTTCTTAATCATTTAATTCTTATTACACACACTTTATTCATTTTTGGTAATATATATTTTTTGAAACATAACTTAGCTCAAGACATCACACGCGGTTCATTAGGCATCGCTCGGCAGAGGAGTACATTATACATCTGCCGGCGGGCAGGGTAAAATGCTTCATCCGATAAAAGACTTTAGCTCTTAAGCTGCACCTACCAATGGGGAAATAAACTTGCATCTGCCGATCATACCCCAACAGATTTCTATACTTAATTACTTACTTCTGTCGGTCGCTAAACGACAAGCATGGAGTTCACATCTTCCGGTAGAGAAAGATTTTATCATCCGATTCGTCACGTGAAACTCGTGTGACTCACTTATCACCGCCTAATAGAGGTCATCTTCCGATGAGCACGAGCTTAACACGTGACCCTTTAAAACTTCACTAGATAAGAGATATCATCCGGTAGCTAGACAACAAAATTAGACTTATATCTTCCGATGGCTTAAACACTCTACATCTACCGGTCACTGGGCGATGAAATAACACTTACATCATCCGGTAACTTAAATACACCTCATCTGCCGATCACTAGACGACAAAATTAGACTTACATCTTCCGATGGCTTAAACATTCTACATCTACCGGTCACTGGGCGATGAAATAACACCTACATCATCCGGTAACTTAAATACACCTCATCTGCCGATCACTAGACGACAAAATTAGACTTACATCTTCTGATGGCTTAAACACTCTACATCTACCGGTCACTGGGCGATGAAATAACACCTACATCATCCGGTAACTTAAATACACCTCATCTGCCGATCACTAGATGACAAAATAGCACTTTCATCATCCGATAGTTTAAACACACTACAACTACCGATCACTAGATGACAAAATGGTACTTTCATCATCCGATAGACATAACCTTCACTGACTTCATACTTCAATGGCATAACATTCATATTAATGAAAATCAGTAACTCACCCAGAATTCATATAGCGGAAGACTTAAGCAAACAAACCAACCAATGCTCTTTAAAATTATTTCCAGATTCAGTGGTCAACAGACACCTTTAAAAGAAGACTCAATGTTATAAATTAGACTCATCTTACTTAAACTATCATATTCATTATCATAACTAAAATCATAAAAACATTAACCAGGGGTCTCATTTGCCATCCAGCCACAGATTTGCTCCCTGAACACCTTCCAGCAACCGAGCTTAGACATCCTCATTAACTTTGAGATCCTCACCTGAAAACTCGTCACCTACATCATAAGGTTTAAACTATAAACCTAATGCTTAGTAAGGAATGCAATACTAATAAGTATGCATGAATGCTCATTTTGAGAAACAAATGCTCATGAATCTTTTCTTATTCACATTCATACTCAAAGTCTTCATTCTTGTTCATCATTCATATTAATTGTTCATAATCATCATTCATATACATCATTCATGTTCATCGTTCATATTCATTGTTCATAATCATCATTCATATACATCATTCATGTTCATCGTTCATATTCTTTGTTCACGTTGTGTGGATTAAGGGAGGATTTGTGCCGGTAAAGGGGGTTTGACAGTGAGAGTGCACATATTTCCCTTGCGGGTCGTATCATGGTCCTTCTTTTGGACAGTGACATACGCCAAACCGCCCCCAACCCTCGCTTAATTCACGTTGCATAAGTTTTATATTCTTATCTTGTTCATGCGAAGACATGCTCTTAAAACATTTTCATATGCATAAAATATTCATGATACATGAACATGAAAATTCTTAAATCATCAAGCTACAGAACAGAGTACTATTCGACATGAAACCTTACCATTGAGCTAATCATCAGCATAAACTTTAGACAGTAACATAAGGGAAACTTCTAATCATCGTATGAGTTTCTACCTAGCATCATTTGATGTAGGGTCCTAATGACCGAGAAACCTACACATTCACTTACCTGGTCTCCTTAGAAAATTTGAGCTCCTTTCTCTTCAAACTTCTTCACCTAAAACATTTACATTGCAGTAGTTAAAATAAAACCCTATTAGTCCTAACCACAAGTCATCCTAGGATCTAATAGCTAAAGTCACTCCCGAATCCGTAGTATAGTTCTCTGTGCAGTTTGAAATCCAAAACAGACAGATTTGATTAGCGATAACTCAGGGTTGGTTGTTTAATGTCCAAAATCGATTCGGAATGACATTACCACTTTCAGATTTTAAAATACCCTTACTAATACTCGGCCATTGAAGAATCCAGAACTTTAACACATAGCTGAAAACAGAGCTTAACGACTAAAAGATAGCTACATTGCCAAACTCGTACCTCGAGCACAAAGTAGCCGAGAAGCAGCAAGGAAACCGATAGTCGAAAAAGGGATTCCCAGCTGACAGAGAGGTAGAGCTCGGGAGGGGAAATCGCCGAGAGTAAGAGATGACGGCTACAGTGGTTTAAATGAGGTTTGAATCCTTTCCTTTTTCTTTAAATACTGGTCTCAATTCTCCATTATTACAACTTTGCCACTCAACCTAGTTTAAATCCACATGTAATTAATTAAGCTTGGCATAAAATTCTAAACCGTGAGGATTGAATATTCATGACCGTTAATACAGTTAGGAAGTCACCTGGTTGAAGTTGTCGAGTGTTACATACCTATTGTCGCTTGAAAACTGTTATTATAAGAGAATTCCACCAATGATAAGTACTTACTCCAAGAACCTTGAAATTTCAATGCGCATGCTCGAAGTATATCCTCTAATGTTTGAATAGTCCTCTAAGATTGTCCATCTGTTTGAGGATGAAAAGCCGTACTAAAATTGAGCTGCGTACCCATAGTCTTGTGCAGACTTTTCTAGAACTTCGATGTAAATCTAGAATCTCGGTCTGATACTATTGTGATTGGAATCCCATGCAATCGTACAATCTCATGCACATACAGCTCAGCGAGCTGATCCAAAGAGTACGTCATCTTTATCGACAGGAATTGGGCAGATTTAGTTAGACGATCAACTATCATCCATATTCCATCATGACCCCTTGCTGTCAGAGGTAATACCACAACAAAATCCATTGTTATTTGTTCTCAGTTCCATTCGGAAAGTGGTAACTGTTGTAATGTTCTCGTAGGTCTCTGATATTTAGCTTTAATCTGTTGACAAATCAAACACGATCCCACGTACTCCGCCACACTTCTTTTAATATTTGGCCACCAATAATGTTGTCTAAGGTCTCTGTATATTTTCGTATATCCAGGATGAATAGAGAATCTAGAAGAATGAGCCTCCGAAAGAATCTCTTTTCGAAGTTCTTTACTAGCCAGTACAAACCATCTATTCCGAAACTTAAGAATTTCGTCGTCAGAATAGTTGAAATCCGATTTATCAGTAGAATCCATGCCTAATTTGTACTTGTTGCACTCAACATCATTCGCCTAAGCTTCCTTTATTCTTTCCAGAATTTAGTTATCTTTAAATGAGTAAGATTAAAGGTTGAAACGAAAGTTCAAATTTTATGGGATGTTAGCAATAGTAAAAAGGATAAATTTCAGGGACGTTACAAAATTAATAGTAAATAACTTAAAATATCCATATAAATATAAGAAACTTAATAAATTTAGAAATATGAAATTTGAAAACTCAAAAATGTTAAAAAGTTACTAATTGCAAATTTGAAGAAAATAGGTACGAGAGGCCGCGCGCCGCTATCGCCCACAGCAGGCTGCGCGGCCACCCCCCCCTTGTGTGTCCCGCGCATCTTTCGCGCATTTTCTTGGGCTTCCAACATTTTCAACACCTTGCTACAAGTCCTACTTCATATTTTTCATTTAATTGTGGTATAAAATGCATTTCAAACATTGTTTTGATTTCTAATTATAGTTATTTTACTTAAAAATATTTTTTTTACACTTTCATTGACATAGCGTATTTTTAATAAATCATTGCTCATTCTTGTAAAATCTTTTATTAAAGTTTAATTTTTTTTTTTGTATTAATTAATTTGCATCATTATACCATTTAACTTTATTGTAAATTGTATTAATTTCTACTAAATACTTCACGTGTTACAGGATTTTTCGAAACAAGAACACTCAGGCTTATTGTAATCAATTTTTATAAAGATATAATATTTTAGTTCTTTAAATTATTAAAAAAATTCAACAATATAAAATTAATAAAAGAAAAAATCAGGAAAAAAAGAATAAAACGTAGGTAAAAGTCAAATCGGAAGTAATAAATGTTTGCAGAAAAAGGCTGCAGCTTTTGGTTGCTTGAAGAACACACCCCTAAAACAAGGGATTCTCAACTATTTTATTTTTATTTTTTAATGATTACTCAGATTAGCAAATACGGAGTCTATATATATATATATATATTATTTACTTTTTATTATAACTTTATACCTTGTACAAACATCCCAACAATATCTTGAAATCACCCTTGTATCCTTACATACATGGTTAGATGTATGCTTTTAGCAGAAATCTTACTAAAATTGAAAGCACATGAATTAGCTCGGATTATTATGAAATTATTACTCATGCTTATTCAATATTTTTCATGACTAATCATGGCAAAGATAATTCAAATATAAAAATATTTTATTCTTCTGTATTTCAAATGAGTTTCGTAATTATAGAAATTAGATTTATAGGGTATTTTATTCTTCTGTACCTCACATGAGTTTCGTAATTGTAGAAATTAGATTTATAGGGTATATACGGATCAAATGATCCATTTTCATAATTGAAAAATCAATTTAATTATTAAATTTAAATTAATTTTGTAAAGATAATTCTTTTAATGGAAACATGAAATTTAAATAATTAATATGTTTTCAAATTTATGTAATATTGTTTAGAAGTGTAGAAATGGAATTTGATTGGCTACGTACAATTA
Source organism: Begonia masoniana (assembly GCA_022432975.1). Classification (NCBI taxonomy): domain Eukaryota; kingdom Viridiplantae; phylum Streptophyta; class Magnoliopsida; order Cucurbitales; family Begoniaceae; genus Begonia; species Begonia masoniana. The sequence goes on along the minus strand of CM039511.1, from coordinate 8,735,456 downwards.
AGAGGTTGGTATCCTATTTGGTAATTGAAGAAAATAATGTGGTTCTTCTTTGACTTTTGGTTTTTGCTAGACTTGAGCGCAGTTCATCGGAGCAAACCCTAGCCTCGATTTCTTGATGTCGTATAGGATATGGAAGTTCTGCTGCTGATAGTTTCCGATTATCGAAAGAGCTGATCGAGGGGTTCCCATAATCGCCAAGCAAACTACAGCCTCCGGATCCAGCCGGATAAAGTAATTCTCCACCGGGAAACTCCACACCGCTCCGTCCGAGAAATTTATTTTGAATTCCGGCAATTTCACCCTCTCTACTCCTGTAACATTGTAGCAGGGATCCAAGATCGGAAAATCTTTCACTAATGGATACTCTTTCACCTTCTCCATAAATGCCCTTTTGATAATCTTGTAAGCCGGATCGGAAAAGTAGCTCAGAGTAGTACCGGAGTCGATGATCGTTCCTCCGCCTCCTTCCGGCGACATTTCCCAAGTTTCTACCGGAATATCCAGCGTTTCTCCCCCCACTGATATGGATTTTATCTGAACGTAGTAGAACGTGTCGACTAGATTTTCCTTTCCGGCGACTAATGAGGTGAAATTCAAATCCGGATGCTTAAGCAAATCTTCATCCTCGCCGAAAATCAATTTGCTGCTCGAGTCACTGTTTCTGTCGACGAGACAGTAGGAGAAAGAATGGCCGTAGTGCGATTGGAGCTGAGACGAAAAGGAGAGAGGGCCTCTTCCGAGCCCTAATAATCCAGCAGCTCCATGAAAGAGGCCTCTGTTCCAGTGACCGCAACCAAACATCACATTCTCCACCTGTTTGAACTCCGATTTTCCATTTTGCGAGGTTAGATTTACAGTGAAAGTTTCGAGAGCCAAATCTCCAGTCGTGTTAGAACTATCTCCATACCAGTAGAAATAGGGGCACGATTGATTCTCAGCTTTGCAAGGCTGAGGAGGGTCGGGGGAGGAAACTAATTTACATTTTGGATCATTGCAGTTTATGTTTTGGAAAGAAGTTGAATGTCTTGGATCATAAAAATCTCCATTTTGGTTAAAACAATCGTAGCATGGTAGACACTGAATCCAATTTAGGTCGCTACCAGTGTCAAGAATTAACGAGAAATGTTTAGGAGGAGTACCTACAAGCACATCCATGAAGTATTCTCCAGATCCAAGGCTTACTCCTGATTCCAAAGTTGCCATAAGTTGCCCTGAAAACCCATTCGGGTAAGATTCTGGCGAGGCAGCCGCCGGGGTAATGGCTTGCTTCTTGTTATAGTGCTGCTTTGATCTGGCCATGAAGTCTTGATTCTTTTTCTCGGTTATTCTTGTGTGAAGCGTCTGGATTCTGGTTATGTCTCTGGTTGTGGATTCAACTACTGAGGCCTTAGGCTCTGTTTCTTGGTTTACTGACCGCCGTTTGAGGTGGAGCTTCACTGGCGGATTCTTCGATGGAGCTGCTGTTCCTGCGTTTTCATCAACTTCGCCGCCGTGATTTTCTGGCGTTGCTTCTGATTGATTATTTTTCTTCTTGTCGGAGAAGGTACACCCATTACTTTTCGCCGAAGAGAGGCCGTCGAAGTCCAGGTGAACAGGAAGTTCGATCCCGACGAGACCAGAGCCGTTAGAATTGAAATTTTTGTGCTTACGAGCAGCAAAACCCACTTCAAATACGGCGGCGCAGAACAAAAGGATCACGAATAGGAGAGAAACTTTCGAACACATTTTCATCTTTTATCAGAAAAATCTACATCAATCGTCGTCGCCCAAGGTGTTTTGAAGAATTACGATGCAGACAAACCAAAAAATTTGATCAGAGAAAGACGAAGCGGCCCAGAAACTCGAGACAGGAAACAAAATTAGAACAAAAAAGACAAGATTTTGGTTCCAAATAAAAGGGGAGGAAGACGACGGATGCAGACATGCAAATGGAAGACTTGAAGAGAGAGAGAGACAGAGAGAGGGAGTCTAGAGAGAGAGAGTTTCCTAGTTTAGCAGAAGAAGAACAGTGTCAAAGGCTTTGAATTGCCAATTTCACTCATTTTCCAAGCCCTCCATTCAACGCGGTTTCATTTTTTTAATCACGTGAACAAGATTTCACACCCTGTTTGAATTCCAGGTTATGTATTCTGCTGGTCTTCTTCCTCCTCCTTCCTCCCTCCCTCCTTCTTCACGCCATTGACGACATCTACACTGTTAATAAATTCACACCTGCGACTCAAGCTGTTACAAAAACTGACAACCCCACCAAACTTTTCAATTTTAAATTGATGTTTATTCCTCGGTTTGGCCAATCGGATGCTTTGGTCTGGCAGATTAGAAGACCATTTTTTTTTAGTGGAATATTTGAATTTTGATCAGATACTGTGTTCTAAATAAGAACGCTGCAATGTTTTTCTTAGATTTGACTATGTAATGTCATATTTTATGATCTTGTTTAGTTTGGACGTTCTATCATTAGTTGGGTTCAGTCACATCGATGAATCATTTCAGTTTGAATTGAATAAATTATAAGCACGACCATTATGGTTATAAACACTAAATTAGAATGGTTGAACTGAACATCCAACAAGAATTCTTCAAAAATAATATAATATTAAACTATGTTTAGTTTCTCTCTCCAAAAAAACATAAGACCTGGTCTCGATGTTAAATATCTCACGTCGACCGAAAAAAAAGTAAAAGTCCAGTATATAATATAAGTCGATTCCATTATTCTTTAAACTAGCTTTTGAAATGAGTTCTACCCCTCTCATTCTGTCGGGCTATTTCGACCTCTAATCAATGTTTTGGTCTCACAAGAAAATCACACAAAACGGAATCAAATTGTGGGTCAACCCAGCCCAAATACTAACACGGCCCAACCACTGTTCCCAGGGCGCTTAGCTAGCCCTAGCTGGCTACCTCGTCTTCTCGACGAGTCAACACTAGCACACAGACTACTTACCATCGGAGTTCCTTTGACTCTAGGGTTCGGCTTCGTTTTCCCTGATGTTCTTCTCACGTCGTACGTATTTCCGTGATTTCAAGCCCGTGTAAAAGCGGTGTTATTTCACTTCTAATCTAAACGTCTTTTGATTTGTTTTGGTTGCTGAGAACTCTCTCATTCGGATATTTTCTTGAAAGGTGTAAATGAGAGGGGCCATTGGTAGAACGATACCGAACTCCGCACACATCTCCTATGCCTCTAAGCAAGTCATTGTCCCATTTTCATCTTCGGCTTCTTCTTCTTCTGGCGGTCATGGCCGTGGCCGCGGACGTGGCAGTGGTTCAGGTTCCTCGTTCGATTCTGCACAAATTGACTTCACTGCTAGTCGACCACCTGGAAAACCTAATGCAGACATATCCAAAATTGAATCACCTGGATCTCCTTTCTCTTCCGGGAGTGGACATGGCCGCGGCAAAGCTGCTCCTTCATCCCCAACACTCCCATCTTTTTTTTCCTTTATTCCCTCGGTAAAATCCTCATCTGCTGGTCGTGGCCAAGTTACCGAGGAACCAAAAATATCCGAAGGTGCAGATTCAGTGAACAAAAAGCCTGTTTTTTTTGTACGGGAAAATGCGGCCGAATCAGCTACCGGAATCCAGCCTCGTGTGTTTGAAATGCGAGAAGAAGCCAGTAAGCTGCACCAGGGTTAATTTCTGGGTTGTCTGGAGCCGGCAGGGGGCAACCCATGAAGCAACCTGAACGTGATTCCCAAATTAAGGAGGAGAATCGGCATACAAGGAGCAGACAAGGTCAGGGAGGTCGTGGAGCTGTGAGAGGTGGAAGAGGCGGTGGGGTTGGCTTCAAAATGAGCATGGAAGAAGCAGCGAATCATGCGGTTGGGATATTATTGCGAGGTGGTAGTGGTGGCGAAGATATTGAGAGTGGTGGAAGAGGGAGAGAAGGGTTTAGAGGCAGAGGAGGGAGAACAAGAGGAGGTTTTAGAGGTCGTGGGACAGGGACGAGAGGAAGAGATCAAGATACAGAAGACAGTTATGCTTCAGGACTTTATTTGGGGAACAATGCTGATGGGGAAGAGCTTGCAGAGAGGCTAGGGACATATTACATGAACCAATTGAGTAACACCCTGTTTCACAGGTTATTGATTTCCCGCAGTACAATGGCATTTTCGTAAATATTGTGAATTTAGCTCGTTTTGGGAGCGGGAAGTCTTATTAGAATTATATGAGTAAATTGGAGTGTTTGAAGGAATAAATGAATTTTTGGAGATGTTATTACTCGTAATATATGGGTATTTGAGTACGTTTTAAGTTAGACTCTAAACGTCGATAGATATGGATTAAATGCCCAAGTTCGTCTCTAACGAATGATGAATGAACGTAAAGGAAAACGAAATGAAAAATGAAAAATTTTATGGGAACGGGTGAGGGTAGTATGTATGCACGTCACGGGTCGTGGCGGCCCTGGCATGGGTCGGGGTCGCCACAAATTGACTGAGGGCTTTGAGGAGATGAGTGGCAGAATTTTACCTTCACCATTGGAGGAACAATACTTGGATTCCATGCACACGAATTTCATGGTAAGCGTTTAGTTTCAGATTGGTTTGTGATGAACAACTTGAGAGGAATTAATACGTTTAATAAACAAATTCATAGGTTGTTTTTTGATGCCTGCTTTTCTTAAAGACTATGTGAGCTCGTAAGTTGATTCGGAATTGCGGTCTCTTTGTTGGGATTTGACTGTTTTTTACATGGCAGATTGAGTGTGAACTGAATATTAGATGGGGGATTTTGAAAGCAACCCTGACATAGATGAAAAACCTCCTATTCCTTTGCGCGAAGCACTTGAAAAGATGAAGCCTTTCTTGATGGCATATGAAGGGATTGAGAATGAAGCTGAGTGGCAGGTACCTTTCGCAGCAAATTTTTGTTTATTCAAGCAATTTTACTTCTTGAGTTGCTCTTGTACCTTTTGCTTCTTGAAGGTGTCATTTGAATTTTTATTTTTTGCCAGTTCATGCTGTAAGGGTTATCTTTTGGTTTCTAATTGGTTTAAATTCTAACCCATTATTTCTGTTCTAGGAAAACATAAATGAAACAATGGAGAGAGCTCCATTGATGAAGGAAATTGTTGATGATTATGCTGGACCAGATACATATACTGCAAAAGAACAACAAGAGGAATTAGAAAGAGTTGGAAAGACACTTGCGGAAAATGCAGCTAATTCCGTTAAGCAGTTCACTAACCAAGCAGTTCTTTCTTTACAGGTTAGTGTGTGATGCAGTTGTCAAAAAGCCAAAATTTAGAGATATTATTCAAATATTTTAAACTAATCTTGCTAATTCCTTCAAATCGAGGAATTGATTCAGAGCTTCATTCAAATATTTCATGGCTTTTGTTTATTTTCTCATGGGGATTCCATAGGAAGTGCCAGTTCATGGATAAACTAGTTCGGGAGGTCTCCCAACACTACAAGTAGGATAAGCTACATTGTTCTTGTCTTTAAGGAGCAAGGTTTTTCTTAAACTTCTAAGCTTTGATGAGCACACAATCAACATTCGAGGTTGCTGCTCAGTTTAGACATACCAAACCATATTTGCAAGTTTGCTCTAGAAATAAATAAAGATGAGAATTTATTCAAGCACATTTTTTAGTGTTATGCTGTTCTCTTGTGCTGAGATGCATTTTTGTCTTCCTTTTGTTCATCAGTATGATCATATTCTTGATTGTTGTCTCTCATTTAAAATTGAAATTCTACCCACTCTGCTCAGTGCAAATTTGAATTTTAGGAGCTATGAATTGATGACTATCTCCTATTTCTACACTATTCCTATGTCATATATTAATTAATGCAATTAATGATTTATTTTAAATATTTGTAATTTATTATATTAACCATATCAATCTGTGTTTGTCGCGTCAGTAAGAAAAAATTAAAAAAAAAAAAAGAGAATGTAAGTTTTTTCTTACGAAAGAGAGAAACCAAGAAAAAGAAAAGTCGAAAAAACAACAAGAAGATATCATGTAATTCTCAAATTCTCTATGTCATGCGTTGAATTCATTGACAGCAACACTAATATTTCCAGAATTCAATATGCAAACCCAATCTACTCTAATGAAGGATTGCATCATTTTTTAAAACAAAACTACTGTATTCGGATGAGTCTCGAATTGCATCGCAGAAAGAGCAGTGTCATTGTCTTCATTAGAAAAAGTTGATTTTCCATGAAAAATTTTATACAATGAAATATGAAGAATGAGAATTTGCAGACAGTTGCTAAATTCTAAATTGAGAGGAAAATCAGTCATTAAAATGATAACACTGAAGAGTATCCATACCACCTTTGAGAACTTGAACTTTCTTCAGATAATGCCTTTTCTAACCTCTGCTCAAATGAAAATCTTAACTGTCTTTCTCAAGCATGTAAACTCATGTGTTTACTTGTTTGGGGATCAAGTTTTATTAAGTTTAGGATTACCTTTGAGATTTTGAAAAAAAAAACTAAGTGGCAGCTCTGAATTTCTTATGAGAGAATGCTTGTTTTAAGGTTAGGTTTAATGTGCATAAATTGGTACAAAGTGCGTATTTAAATAGGATTCAAATAAACCCTAAAATTAATAATAAATAACTCAAAATATCCATAAAAATATAGGAAACCCAAAAACGTCAAAAAGTTACTAACATTGCAAATTTGGGGAAAATAGGCACAGAGGGACGCATTGGCCGCTATCGCCTGCAGTGGGCCGCACGCCCCCTGCCCTCGCGCGTCCTGTGCATCTCCCAACGCTCCCAACGCGTCTTCTGTGCATTTTCTCTAGCTTTCATCCTTCCCAACCCCTTGCTACAAGTCTTACTTTATGTTTTTCATTTTGTTGAGACACAAAGTGCACTTCAAATATCGTTTTGACTTTAATTGTAATTATTTTACTTAAAAATATTTCTTTTACACTGTCATTGACATCACATTCTTTTACTGAATTATTATCCATATTTGTAAAATCTTTGATTGAATCTTAATTTTTTTTTTGTTTCTTGGTTCTCATAATTATATCATTTAATTTTCCTACCAATTGTATTACTTTTCCCTAAATACTTCATGATAATAATAATAATGTAAAATACAAATTTTCTTTCAATACACAACTAAATCTTAACAGATTACGTGGGAGTTACGTGAGGTTTCTCGAAATAAGAACACAAAGGCTTAGTGTAATTAATTTTTAGAAAGATATAATATTTTAGTTAACTTTAAATTATTAAAAACTTCAAAAATATAAAATTAATAAAAGAAATAATCAGGAAAAAAAAGAATCAAAGGTAATTCTTTACCCTTTAAATTAATTTTGTAAAGATAATTCTTTTAATGGAAACATTAAATTTAAATAATTAATGTGTTTTCAAATTTATGTAATATTGTTTAGAAGTGTAGAAATGGAATTTGATTGGCTACGTACAATTAACAGGTTGGTATTTGGTAATTGAAGAAAATAATGTGGTTCTTCTTTGACTTTTGCTTTTTGCTAGACTTGAGCGCAGTTCATCGGAGCAAAGCCTAGCCTCGATTTCTTGATGTCGTATAGGATATGGAAGTTCTGCTGCTGATAGTTTCCGATTATCGAAAGAGCTGATCGAGGGGTTCCCATGATCGCCAAGCAAACTACAGCCTCCGGATCCAGCCGGATAAAGTAATTCTCCACCGGGAAACTCCACACCGCTCCGTCTGAGAAATTTATTTTGAATTCAGGCAACTTCACCGTCTCTACTCCTGTTACATTGTAGCAAGGATCCAAGATCGGAAAATTTTTCACTAATGGATACTCTTTCACCTTCTCCATAAATGCCCTTTTGATAATCTTGTAAGCCGGATCGGAAAAGTAGCTCAGAGTAGTACCGGAGCGTCGATGATCGTTCCTCCGCCTCCTTCCGGCGACAATTCCCAAGTTTCTACCGGAATATCCAGCGTTTCTCCCCCCACTGATATGGATTTTATCTGAACGTAGTAGAACGTGTCGACTAGATTTTCCTTTCCGGCGACTAAATGAGGTGAAATTCAAATCCGGATGCTTAAGCAATCTTCATCCTAGCCGAAAATCAATTGCTGCTCGAGTCACTGTTTCTGTCGACGAGACAGTAGGAGAAAGAATGGCCGTTAGTGCGATGGAGTGAGACGAAAAGGACGAGAGGGCTTTCCAGCCCTCATAATCCAGCAGTCCATGGAAAGAGGCCC